>JADGIF010000057.1:0-25653 GCA_018985225.1 Amoeboradix gromovi
CAGGTACTTCAAAATAATGTAGGCAAGAACATGCTCAAATGGTATCTCCCCAAGTTGTCTACACTTGAGAAGTGTGGGGTTTGAATTCTTCACATTTAACGTAGGCGCATCTGAAAATGTCATACACTGATTGTTACATCGCTGTAAAAGTTATTTATAAAAAATAGATATAGCAGTTATTTTTAGTTTTTCGATGCTCTTGATTTCAAAAGTGTTGTTGTATTTGGGGACTGCAACCCACTTTAGCCAAATTAGAGACTCCTGCTCATTTAGTTAGAAATTATATAATAAATCAGTTACATTTATTGCTGTTTTAATTTGCTAAGCATAATATTGCAAAGTTTGTTTCTTTTTAGCCTGAACCTCTTGAATAGCTGTATTAATATTTAAAGTTACCGTCCATAAAATCTTCATGACCTACATCATTTCCGTTTCTTCGTAAAGCAATCATTCCAGCCTCTACACAAATAGCTTTACATTGTGCGCCGTTGAAATCTTCGCAACATCTAGCTAATTCCTCAAAATTAACCTTGTTGATGGTCATCTTGCGAGAATGAATCTGCATGATTCTTGCTCTAGCTTCCTCATTTGGATGCGGAAATTCAATTTTACGATCCAGCCTACCAGATCTCAATAATGCTGGATCTAAGGTATCTACTCTATTGGTTGCGGCTATCACTTTAATGCGATCATCAGAACTGAATCCATCTAATTGATTTAATAATTCCAGCATTGTACGTTGGACTTCTCTATCCCCGCTCTTCTCGCTATCGAATCTTTTAGTACCTATAGCGTCTATCTCATCGATAAATATAATGGTGGGAGCCTTTTCCTTCGCTAAAGCAAATGCGTCTCTTACCAACTTTGCACCATCTCCAATAAACATCTGAACTAATTGAGGACCAGCCAGCTTAAGAAACGTTGCATTTGTTTGGGCTGCACATGCACGAGCTAAAAGGGTTTTACCTGTACCAGGAGGTCCATACATTAAGCATCCTTTTGGTGGTTTAATTCCAATAGTTTTGAATTTATCAGCATGGGTCATTGGTAGTACCACTGCTTCTACTAGTTCTTCAATTTGTTTATCCAGGCCACCAATGTCAGAATAGTCTTCCGTGGGTTTCTCATCCACTTCCATAGCTTTAACTCGAGCGTCGTATTCGGCAGGTAATTTATCAAGGATCAAATAAGAATCTTTGTTGAGTCCAACAAGATCACTAGGAGTCAGTTCTTTTTGAGGAACAAGGCCGATCATTGGTAAAAAGATTGTTTGTCGAGTACTTGTCTTGACAACAGCAGCATGTTCACGAGTAGCGTCAATATCCATTTGAGCATCCTCATCTTCTTCGTTTTTCAGTTCCAATAATTCAATGACATTACCAACTAGATATGGAAGTTGTTTGTTACGAGCAATTTTCTCATTGTTGTCTTTCTCTTGTGCCAACATTTGGGATTGCTCATGCTGAAGTCTTTGAAATTCAGACTTTAATACCTTTATTTCGTTTTCAATTAAACGAGTACGATCCATTATTTCGTCTGATGTAAAGTTGCTAAGTTCGTCAAGCATGTTTGAAAAACTAAAAGTGTAAAAATTATTAGATCGGTTATTGCCTATGTATATTATTGTGCTATGACTTTATAAATGTCTAATACTAATGTAGGAAATAGTAACCGAAAATAATGATATCTAAATTACTGGCTCAAGAATATACTTGTCAGATTGGACTGATTGTTCAATAAGATTATCCATAAAGCTTACTGTTAATGTGTAGGGCACTCCTTCCGATATTCTTATATTTTAAGTTCTATCCTCAAACCCCCTGCAATGTTGAAGCGTTTGTCAAGATTCGCTAGCCATGGTGAGCCTGTACCAAGTATATCAGAGCATATAGAGAGAGTGGAAAAGCAACTCGTAGAAGCCCAGAAAGAATGGAATAAAGGTGAAAGAATTAATCAGAATCACGCTGGAATAATTTTAGGCGGAATAGCTTTTGTTTATGTCGTGAGCGAGGCCAAGAAGAACAAGGAAAACTTTGTATCCAGATATATTGCACACAAAATGACTAGCGATGTAACAAACGACACAAACCAGATGAACAGAATTATATCGCAGCAATCGCTATCAGAAAGTAGACTGCTATTATCTCAAGAGCCCATGTCCAGGTTTTCTGTTGCTGATCCCTACTTGGATGAGCGTGGTTCCCCATTTAATATTTGATTATAATAAATGACTATAATTATAGTGTTATGCATTCTACGGCATCTGACCTAACTATAACACTGCCGCCTAACTTCTGTTTCTCCATTGTAAGTATTTTGTGTTATTACTTTTCTGTTTCCACCAGTGTACGTTGCAGTGTAAAGGGTAGACTGAGAGTGAAAGTGGATGACAAAATCAAGAGTCACTGTCTACTAGATGGCCGAACCCCGCCAAAATGTGTTCAAAACTACGATACACAAGTCTCGCAAAACAAGGCAGTGCGACAAAAACTATCTTTAGGACCAGAAAACGCGGCAAGGTAAGAGCGGTGCAAGAGAAGTTGCTCCGGGAAGGGTACCGGCTCTTAATATGAACTACAATGACAAAGAAGGAATGCATTAGAAGGCAATTTACTCAGAAGACGGGAGCTGTAGGTACAGCAGAAAAGCCAATGCAGTATTCCGGGCAATCAGAGGGTTTATGCTTTGCTAAAGAGACTGGCTTTGCAATTTTCAGAGTCAAAACGGACCAAGAGAAATTGATAAGAAAAGAACTTTCTGCAGCGCAAGCGGTAACATAGCGATATTTTTACTTAACTTATTCTACCTTTTTGAGACATTTGTTTTAAAAAGTTAGTCTTGTTTTTGCAAGTGCGTCCCAAGTGTAACAATGGGGACCCGCGGTTTAGATTATTTCCTATCTCGAGCAGAATTAGTTAAGAAAGATGCAGTTACTGACTTGAAAGGCATTAGACTAGGAATTGATGGTACTTATTGGCTTCGCCGTTTACTCAATTTAAAAGATCCATTTCATACTTGCCTCGGTAAAGTTATACCCGGTCAACTACTATCCAACGTCCAGCGTGATTTATCGTTCTATGAATCCCTCGCTATACAGCCTATCTTTGTATTCCCTTCTTTACCGGTTTTAAGAACTGAGCTCTCTTATACCTTTACTGATGACGCCACTAACATGCGTAACCAAGGCTGGGAGCAGTACTTGACTGGTGAAACTAGTGCTGCCCAATATTCTTTTGAATCTTCTAAATCTTTTTCTCTTCCTGAATTGGCCTCTTTTGTTATTCAGTATTTAATTACCAATAACATCGTTGTTGTTCGTGCTCCTTATGCTGCTATTCCTCAGCTCATATACTTTAAGCAGTCTAATATTGTTCACGCTGTTTTGGCTGGAAGTGAAATCATATGCTATAACATTGATAAATGGATTACATACATCTCTCACACTCAGTTTAGCTGGATTTATCGACCAGAAGTGTTAGCTAAAATGAATTTAACCAGTGAACAGCTATTGGACACTTGCTTGCTATGCGGTATAGACTCACCCACTTTTCCACCTATTATCCCAGACAGAGATCAAACTCATTATAATGTGTTTGAAAATGCTATTCATCAGATTCAAACAAGTGGTAATGGATACACGGCAATCTCTATGGCCATTCAATCTTCTAGACAGAATTTGCATTCATATCTGGCACATTATATCCGTTGTTATGCTTTTTGGTATTTTAACCCAGTTTACACAAAACAAGGTTTAAAGCCGATTAATGAAATAACAGCCAAGGCCAGTGATGTTGCTGTTCATCCTCTCCCCAAGAATGCTCACTTAATATTTGGCTTCAAACTACAAAATCATTTACTGCATGCCCTGTGTTATTCGCTGTTAAATCCTCACCTGCTATTTCAACTATCTAGTGGTATCGTATTGGAAGCACCTCCGCTATGTAATGGCAATTTAGAGTATAAGGAGTTTCTTACTTTATTCCATATAAACCGTGGCTTTACCTTTGATATACTTAAGCAGTACATGAGCACTAATCATCCTAGCAACCTATACTTTTGGTACGACCCAAAGAGTCCCTACTCAATTAAAGCACAGGACACTTCATTTAAACATCCAATGCTTAACACTCTAACTAGTGTTAATGTTCTAAAATCTGTAAGTACCAGTTTGAAGTTCAAAAACCAGGACATCAACATATCTATACTGTTTAAGCCTAAATCTCATTCTGCAGTTAAACCCACACCCAGCGATGTGATAAACAATGCTCAATTGCGTTTATTGATTGTTCTCGGCTACATAAACATAGATGGCGAAAGCAACACATCTTTGGGGCAATGTTTAGCAACTAGACTTGAAAATTCATCCAAGGATGTAAATGCAGAGGGGTTGTTGATAGTTATAGAATTGCTAAGGTTAGAGCAGCTGCATGGACATGATTATAATCAAGTATTTCCAGTCAAACCAAGTGATGATGTACGGCCATTTATACAATTAATTACCAGGACATGTAGCATCATCAATTTGCATCACAGGGATGCTGTTTGGAACGGACCATTAAACAGAAACATACTGCAGTTTAACTCAATCCTCAAACTAATTGTAAAAGGAATAAAGCAATGGAATGAGGTGATTTTGCTGGACTACTTACAAAGAGAATGGAATACGCAGAAGAGTAAGCAGGGAATCTTCGGACTAACCAAAGTTGCTACACAGATGCTGTTCAATAGAGACGTAGATTGCACAATGGGTGTACTAATGACCTGTTATCTAACGAGCAAAGGAGGGTTTGAACAAATGTGTGATGTTCATGCAGAACTGAGCAGAGGCATACAATTCTGGTTCACTGTAATAATAGTTAACATAGGTCATATATATGATGGATGAACTTAAAAGTATTGGAATCATAACAAATGATTTATATGGCGAGTTTATGGAGGCAGACGCCTGGCTGAAGAATTATATAAATAACAACCCGTATTAAATGTAATGTAAATAAATTAGATTATTTATTCCTTAAATTGAATTTGTAGAGCATGTTGCGTTTGTTTCCATTAATCTGAATATCGGAAGACTTAATTAAAGGATCTAAATATCTACCGTCCTGTTCGTGAATACCACAGCCAACAAACAGCTGGTTATTTGACAAGGACAAACAAGTAACATAACTGGGCTAAATTAAGAATAAAATACCATTTGAATAGATTTTAGCATTGAAAAGGAATTTGAATCCAAGTCACATTTCCACATAATAACTTGATTGTGACTAGAGGAAACAACAACATCAGTGAATGGGATAGTAACGACATGTGAGATTGGATTACTTACTGAAATATCTCCGCAAATAGTAGACATTATGTTTTGGGAATGTGCGTTATGCCTGGTGTGTATAGGTCTTTTCTTTTGAGAGTTAAACAGCAGCAATTGACCTGATAGAGTTCCAACAACAAAATGTCGTTGATTAATTACAGCAATACTTGAGCATGCATCAGAATCGTGAGGCACTCTGTATACCATTTGAGAGGAATTTGCAACATTAAAAACACGAGTAGTTTTGTCTCTATTGCCCACGGTGATTGGTTTGCCCTTTGTCAACAGTGCCATCCCAGAAATAACATCTTGATGTCCGAATAAAGTATCCACATACCCAGAATCATTAACTTGATTTGCACCAGAGTATTTGATAGACCAGACCTTCAGGGAACGATCATTCGATACAGAATATAAAACCGAGCTATCCAAGTCGAATTCCAAAAAAGTAACTCGTTTACGATGCCCGTTCAGTGACTTCAGTAAACGCAACACTTCTTCTGAGTCTATGTATTTCCTCTTTCCATTTACCGCATCTATCGAAAATGATTTAATTTCGTATAAACTGATAGTTTTATCACAGCCTACTACCAGAAATTTGTTGTTAGGTGATGTAGTTAGTGTAACACTCGAATCGAATGCCATTTTACACTTATATCCTACTCCATATATCCATAAGTCACCATTGTCGCATCCCAAAAACGTCATTTCATCTGTACTTGCTATTGATGTTGGAATAGCATTTATTCTACTAAAATTTCCATCTTCAAATATATCATAGAATTCTGCTAACTTCTCAAACTTTACTTCCTCGATCTCTTTTTGTAAGGTTTCTTCTACTTCCTCCTCCTCCATATTATTTTTTAGCTCTTCTATATACTCCTTTGCCATTTTTATCTTTTTCTGATGTGGGGTCATATCATCATATTCATAAATCGAAGAAGCGCTGTTTAAGTTTGATTCTTCATCCGATGACTCTATTCCTCTTTTCATTCCTCCTTGCACCCTCCACTCTGCTCTTTGAATTTCGGGCACTTTACCAAAACTAGAGTAACACATTAAAATAAATGCTGCAAGTGAATCTGTTTATGAAGAAGTGTTCCACATTTAATACCTACGCTCTATGAGACAACTCGGTGATATTAATTCCACTTCATTACCTAACAGGTGATTCACCGTGCTGCATAGACTTAATACGAAGTAAATACCACTGCAACACTCATTTATTCCCTAGTCCTTGAATAAATCACAGAAATTGCACTGGCGTAACTTGGGTTACTACAACATTTACTTGCTTTATAAGCAATCTGCTTTTTTTGTGTAAATCTGTCACATGCTAATTAAGAACTTAAGTTATTTACTGACAACTGCCACAATTCAACACTCTTTTCACTAAATGCTATCTGTTCATCCACATAATTTGAAAATAACTCTGAGAAATCTAATAGTTTTACCGAATGAAAGAAGTCTATTTCCTTCATTATTAATCCATTAAATTGCTCTACAGTATCTGTAGATTGCTGCAAAGCGTTTCTTAGCTAGATTAATTAGTTATTACCTGCTGAATTCTCTGCTCTAATTTCTCAATTCTTTCTTTTTTTTGTTTTTCCTGGTCTACTCCTTTTAACTCATCAAATTTATCTTTGATGTAGCCGCCGATTTGTATGCCACTTTTTAATTGTGGAAATAATGTCTCTTCTCTTGCTTGGATTGTTTGTTCCAAGTAGTTCTCCAGTTCTTCGGTGTCAAGCTGTTTTTGATCTCTCGTCTTAAGCGTCAATCTAACAGATTTACAATATTCCACGTATTCATTAATGTTGCTCAATAAATCACCATCCTCAAAGTTGGCCAAGTCCTCCATCAATTTTGAGTACTCGTTGATTACAATTCCTGATTTAGTCCCGTACTCACATATTTCATTTGTATGCATGACGCCAATACTTGTCAAACAGTTTCCAAACTCTACTGTGTCATTGTATATGTCCCAGTACTTTCTGTTTATTCTAATATATATTCTGGATATTGAGGTCAACATGTCTTGAAGCCTTATTACACCTTCTAATATATCAATGAATTTGTCATCAGGGCGTCTTAATTTAGTAAAAGCGTTAAGTAACACATCAGATATAGCATCAACAGCTTTGGTACTCAAAACTTCAGTTGGTTGATTTTTGAGAAATGCTAAGAATTCAGGGCAGGTGCTCAAATATTCATGACGAGAGAGCCTGTCTAGGTATCTTTTGATGGCGCTCCTTCTTTTTTCAATAAACTGCATCGAGAAACGATCACCACTGACATATTCATAAAATTCCTTGCTGGGCAAAGGTGGAAGTATCAAATGAGGATAAGCTTTAAATAGCAAGTCATGAAAAGCAACCAATTCTGAAAACCTAACTCTCCTAGTTAAAGTACCTTGGTCTGTAACTGCAGTCAAGGCGTAGCTAACAAATTGCTCATGTTTTTGTGGGTCCTCAACAGAAATAGCATACCTGGGAGATGGGTTTTTAAATGTTGATACCGTAGTAATTGTAGATTTAGGAACGAAGTCAGACGATTCAAAATGGCTAAGATATGGATTTGAATTCATACCAGACATTGTTTTGGAAGTAAAAGACTAAAAACAAGGCATTCGTAAATGCACTGTAAGTTACTGCGCCATGTTTTAACAGATGTGCCATGAGGAAGAAACTCAATTTTTACATGCTTTCAGTGTCTAACACAAAGAAGAGCTCCTCATTAAAAGTCCTGATTTCCGAGAAAATCGGGAATTTCCACAGAGAAACTAGCATTAGTTTCACCGTTACAGTTATTGCTCACGCTTTCACTACCCTAGGGCGGGATTGAATAAGGATGCAGATACTTGATGTATACGTTCCTTGCTTCCATATGGTCTGTATCTATTTCCAAATGACAATTGGTACAGATGTAGCTTTGTAAGTTGGTTTTCTTTAGAGTACCACACCTTGTACATGTCTGACTAGTAAATGATTCATTACAATCGAATATAGTCTTTCCTCTTTGTTTGCACTTGAACTTCAAGCATTCCTTGAATAAATTGTGCAGGTATCACTGTCTAGGCATTGAAAGACATCTAATTGTTCCATGTTTGGACCAGTTCCTCAGTCTGAGACGAATGTAAGCTGTACCTGTTAGTCATTTCTTAAGAATTGATTTACCATTTGCGAAAAGGAAGAATACCGAGTGTTTAAGTTATTAGAAAAGTCTTGAAATTATACAAAAATTCGCGATAAATGATTTATTCAAGAAAACAATCGAGCTGTCTGTACAGTTATTGTTTCACAAAATTATGATTTTTTTGATGAATCTAGCGAGTCCACCAAAGACATCATGCAAAGCGAGCGAAATGCTATTTGGAATTTTTTAAATGCGACTTTTGAAAGTCGCTATATTAGTTGCACCTTGAAATAAATACATTCCTATGAAGACACACTGCTTATTTACTGGTCTAATAGTATTTTATTAATTTGTTCAATACCGCTTTTTATAGTTGAAGGCAATGGAGGCAAAATTGGATAGCTATTATTACACACAGAATAGTTGACAAGATTTGTGTAGCATTCTACAAACCCTTGCAAATCTTTATTTTCTGGTAAATTTATTTTAATTTTGACTTGCTGAATTAATGGCGACTTGATATCGTCGTTTTCATCCACATCTACTATATCTTCCACGACGTTGCTCTTACTATTTATAACATTCTCTTCTTGTACTTTATATTCATGTCCTGGGAAGACGGGTTTATGGGCAACATGGCCTGGTAAGTTCCTATTCATGTATATGTCTTCGAAGCAGTCACAATCAGGTGTCACACAGTAGTGTTCAGCCTTTGTTAGAAGCCCAATATCCTCACTAAACTCTTCGTTTTCTTCATTTTCCTTAAATCTAGGCTCAAAAGCACCCCAACTAAAATTGGGCATCAACGCATGCAAAGTAAGACCGCCTTCGACAGTAATTACAGCCAAGGTGGGATAGCAAGGGTGATAAACCAGTTTTTGTATTCCTACATTGTAAGAATTTAATGTTTTTAGTAGCCGGCAAGAGGAAGACTCAAAAATAGATATTTGGGACGCATTAAACCTATCTCCAGATGCAATTATGTATTCACAATCATTGCTAAATGTACAACTAGTCCATTTGTACTTGTTTACTATGTCTTGAAATGTATGCAACTCATTTAAATCGTGATCCAACAATCTTAGAATACCATCAGAGGCATTCACCATGATGAACGACTTAGAGCACTCTATATCAGATACAAGAATGGTACCCTTTGTGCCTGATAGAGAATGATTTGATCCCTCAAGGGTGCTAATGTTAAAAATATTTAGGAGCCCTGAAGAATCGCCAAATATCAAAGAATTTCCATCGTAGGACCATGATATAACAACTGTAAAGTCGGGTTTTAATGCTGCTTCACATGACTTTTGTAAAGCGGGTATACTGAAAATGTTAAAACCACCACTTGTGGTAATTAGAACGTAATCCGTAAAAGAATATTGAACAAGGAGCAGTGTGTGGTCAGTGGGGTTCTTCCGCAAGCTATATATAGGAGCATCAAATCTAAAAATACGGATTGGCAGAGAGACTTCTATGCACCATTCGATTATACAGAAATCAGTAGAGCTGCTCCATAAATTGCCGTGAATCCACTCAAGGCCGGTTACCTTGCCGAAATGATATACTAAATGGCGTGTGTCCATGATTTCCAATTCCCATAGACCAATTGGACCTTTTTCACTGCCTACGGCAAGTAGATTACCACTTGGATGAAAAGAAATTGTAGATACAGTACGAGTATAGTATTCAAATGTGGGTTGGGCAGGTAGGATTTCTTGGGCATTCACATTGAATTGAGCCTTTCTGTTCATTTCCGTGCAAAAGGAGAACTAATGCTTTTTCAATAATATAGCCAGAAATTCATTCATGTACTGCTTGCACTTTTAACAGCATTTAGGTGTACGGCATTTATGAGTCAAATTTAACTTCAAAAATAGCTCAGGATTTAATAAAGCTCTCTTGCTTACGCATCTTGTTTCATTGCGATTATCTTCGTACTTCATATTCTTAACCAACAACTTTACCATCACTAGTTCTCTTTACATAATCCATTAGTTTCTGCTCAGTTTGTAATCTTCAAGAGTGACTTTCCTTTAAACTATTTCACGGCATATTTGGATATCAGCAGCTCAAAGTACACATTTAAAGCATTCAAATTATCCATAGATCGATTCCAGCTTGAAATTCTATAAAGATTTGCTCAGATCTATTATTTATTCCGAAGCATTGCTCTTCCTTCCCTAATTTTTAGAGCGAGGTTAGGTACATTGCGAGCACTGATTAAGAGTAGAAAATCTAACAGCGATTTTGGGGGAATTTACTCTGTGCTGTTAATATACATGACATTTTTAATCTCGATTTAAATGAATTTTTAGATTAGACTCAGTTGCAAGCGCTAATGCATGAAACTTCCAAATGTTTCTTTATGTTTTCAAGAGCCTTATTATGATTTCAAACTTTTAAGTTGAAGCAGTCCGTCTGCGGATCGTTATTGAGTTGGTTGGTAGTGTGCTGGAAGTCATCATACAAGAACG
This sequence comes from Amoeboradix gromovi, assembly GCA_018985225.1. Classification (NCBI taxonomy): domain Eukaryota; kingdom Fungi; phylum Sanchytriomycota; class Sanchytriomycetes; order Sanchytriales; family Sanchytriaceae; genus Amoeboradix; species Amoeboradix gromovi. Next base: position 10,921 of record JADGIF010000057.1, read on the forward strand.
GAACGTGAGTGGGCTAGAACAAATTTTCTATTTATCTTGGCAATTGAGCTTCTAAGTGAAGAGTAGCGCACAATTCTTGTTGTTTTTCGATTTCTGCAACAGATTTGGGCAGGCCATCCCCATCAGTAATCAAACTGTAAGGGCCTTTCTCAAGCTGATTAGACTTAAATATTACGATCCATTTTCTTATCCATCTGACCCACTTTCTTGTTCTCAGAGCTCGTTTTTTTCTGTTAAACTATTAAAAATATAAATCAGTGTATACATTAAGTTACTTGTAATTTCTTAATTCACCAAGTTGGAGTTTCCAAGTTCAATATTCAAAAACTTCATAATCTTATCATTTTGACTGCCAGAATCAAACTCTCAGTTTTTCGAGACACAGAGAACCCTATTATGAGTCTGAGCACAGTTTAGACTGCATACCCCAAAGAAGTAACAATACTGTAAGTTTACCAGTCGATATGAATTTATCTACATTTACATTTCAATCTAGAATACCGAACAAAGAATTTGCCACGCTGGTCTCCAGATAAGGGTAGCAATAAATGTATTTCATACTGTTTACTACATAAGTAACACTACTCGTAAACTTAAGCAGTTTATCCTCGGTATCTACAGAACAATCTATTTCGCGCTTAGCGTAATTTGTGCTACCTTAGCAGAATACCTATTGTTAACATGCTATTTCAGTGACGATTAAGCAGTCACCAAGCTAAACCAATTCCAAAAAGGCTATATATACAACAAGCCCCTCAAGCTGCTGAGTACTTGCTGAAAACTGGCTAAGGACCACGTTGATAGAGAAGAAATGACACAAGTTATTTTCCTAATTCCTAGGTGACAGGGACACACGCAAAATTGTCTAATCTGAGTTAAAAATGACTCCTTGAGAAGTATCCATTACTTATTTCGTACACTGGCTCTGTAAGATGAATTATACAAACAACTTGGGAAAAGACACGTTTATTAACTTTTAGTTATGGGACACCAAATATAAAAGCTAGACCATGTCATTTTTAAGAGGTACTCCATAAGGAGGAAATACTGTTATTAAAAGTCCTTTCAAATCAATTTTCTTTCATTTATGTCATTCCCCTCCTTAAAATATAACAAGATGACCCACTATCTCTTTCAAATAAGGTCTCTGAGTGTCTAAGCAAAAGGTGCATTATCTACTACTTTACCACTATTATCTTCCATTTTCTTCTTCTTACCACTTTTCGTACAACTTATTTTTTGTTTTCTATTCTTATTAGTCATTGTTTCCAAGATTTTGATGGATGAAAAGCTTTTACACTAAAATAAATTACTTGAACAGATTAATTTAATCTAATTTACTATCAGTTAACACACACTTGGTATAATGATTCAAACTATTTTTGAAAGAAAGTCTAGTTTTTATGTTTGATGTCCCTCATGTTTGTCCATCCTTAGTACTCTATTAAACAAGTAGCATTTTATAAGACGACTAATATAGCATTTTCGACTACATCATATGATTCTTTCTATTTTAGTAGAATATATCTATTGCACGACTAGACCACTTAGTTTTGTTATTTATATATTCGATAAGATGCTGCTAAAAAGCATAACGCAGATATTCCCACCATAACTGGTTGCTTGTTAGAATGGTGAAGCGTATACGCAGATAATCCATAAAAAGTCGCAGCGTTTACATACTTACACGTGTTGCACTCTTCCCCCATAGCGTCAGCGAAACCTCCTACTAAACAAATAAATACTCTTTGCAATTCATTTTTCAATATAACAATTCAACAGCGAAGCCTTAAGCATTTTGGTTTCAAAATGTGTGTCTCTTTGCAAGATTTTTAATTTTTTATTTCTAGGTCAATGCAAACTAAAATTATTTCTGGATTTTCAACTTTATTGGATGTTTACCAAGATAAGCCTTGCTCCATCTTTGGGCATTGCTTATCTATTGAAAATAAACCCATCGTGGTAGGCAATGACAAGATTAGTTGTATTGATATATATTCGCATTATGCTGTTACTGGACACTTTTGTGGTAAATCTGATATGGCATCGATTCATTTGATTGATTTAAGGGATGGAAGCATTGTTTTTACTAGCCCATTACATAAGTACCTTGTAAAAAGTGTTAAGTTTACCTTGGATGGTCAGTACATTATATCAATGGGTGGGCAAGATGACAGAACTTTGACAGTAACAAATTTGAGTGGTAGAGCAGTAGGAGGTGTATTAATTAGTAAAGAAATACAAAAGCAAATTCACACCTTATCTGTTGGTGAAGGTTACACATTTTTCGCAGCTGGTGAAATTATGCCAAAGCTGTGGAAAATGGATCCCACATCCAAGAAGCTGCAGGAATTTCAATTTCAGATGGGTCTTCTTAAAAGAGTTATTGTCAGCAGCTTAATAACTGGTGATTTGGTGCTTTGTGGTACTCTCTCTGGTGACGTGTTGAAATTTGATTTAAAAAATTTGATTTTTAAAGATAATGGACCGAAAAAGTTTTCGGAAGACTTTGCTAGAGGCGTTAAATCTATTTCTTTGTTAAATGAAGACCAAATCCTACTTGGAGGTGGTTCAGGTACTGTTGCTGTTGCAAATATTTCCAACCTCAACATCATTTATAAAATTGATCTGAAGTCTGCCGTATACAATCTGAAAGTGGCATCTAATAGTCAGATATTTGGTATATTTGGTGACGGAACTATTAAAATTATTAGCAGAGACTTAAAAAATGTCACTATATTTAAACAATCGCATCTTCAAGGCATAAATTGCACAGCGACATTAAAAAAGACCTCTAATTTAATTCTTACAGGATCCTTTAAGGACGTATTTCTTTGGGATTTAGTGAATGAAAAAGTTGCCCAAACTTATTCTGTACCCGGAAAAAGTTGCCAAAGCATCTGTGTCCCCGAAGATGGGAGTGAGGTTGTAACCGGATGGGACGATGGTTGTATTCGGGTGTTCAACCCAGAATCAGGTACTCTGAAGTATGAAATTAATAATGCTCACAAGAATTCAACAACAGCCTTGAACACCGTAATCTTAAACGGGAACCGCCACATTGTATCTGGTGGGGGTGAAGGATATTTAAGAATTTGGAAAGGAGACAGCTTAGTTCAGTCACTTAGCGAGCACAAAGACAAAATAAATCAGTTGCTAATTGAAAATGGCCTCTGCATATCTGCAAGTGATGATTGTTCATGTATTATTTGGGATCTTAATAGCTTCACACGCAAGCAGGTATTTTTTGGAGACAGCAACATTAAATCGGTTGTGAATCTACCAGGGTGCTTAATCACTTTTGACAACAAGATTACATTTTGGCATAAAAAAGGTGAACTATTACGGCAAATTAGCTTACAAGACAGTTGCACTTGCGCGTATTTGAAGAACGATGAATTTATTTTAATTGGGTGCCAATCTGGAAAAGTAGTTGAAATGAACATTATAACTGGTGAGTACATAACTCATTATTATGGCCAATCAGGAATAAGTGGAATTACAGGAAATGTGTCAACTAGTATTGATGGGTCAATAATGAAATATTTAACTGAATAAATAGTTAACTCGTATACTCAAAAAGTTCAAGTCTTAGCTTGATCTTTGTGTCCTTAAAACTTGGTTTTCATATATTTTCACAATCTATACGCGCACCTACTCTTAATGATTAGCTCAGGTCTTCACAGTATATCATTTCAGGCATTGAAGCTTTGCAAATTAAACCTGGAAATGTTAATTGAGGCAGAACATAACAGATCTTTGTACGGCTTCAAAGAACCAAGACTTGAGAGATCAATTATAAAAATAACCAAGTATTTGCAGCAGCATATGTCAAGATTTAAAACAATACACTTATGTCATCTTGTCTCGGATATTAGTTAGTTATGTAATCAAATCATCCTTGGTAAACATAATTAGCACTGATGGTTAGCTAACTTTGCGCGTCTTTGACTAGTAAATGATTCTTTGTGTTCAATTATTGTCTTGCCTCTCTCTTTACACCTGAATGTTCTTTGAATGCGTAATGAGTCATTGTTGAAAGATATCTAATTTCGTATTCTTGGACCAGTTTCTCGATCTGGATGAGCTTATACTATATCTATTAGTTATTTCTTGAGATCTTAGAAATTCAGAATGCGAGGTTAAGAACTACAAATTGGCGAATAACGCGGATATCGTGTTTTTTGTCACATCCGAGTATCTAAAAAAGAAATAGTATTTATATATAAAAGGTATGCACCCTCTATAAGCGTTTTATTTAATAAAATTTATCTGCAAATCTCTTGCAATTTTCAAACTCATCAAAATGGAAATCTCCGTTGAGCCTCCATGAGACTGAATCCGCTTCATTTGAGTCAAATGACTTCTGATCAAATGAGGCTTCTTCAGTGCATGGAGCAACTATCGAAAAGCCATGATATAATACCTATAGACTTAATCAGTGCATATTATAAGCGGCCAGTGTACAACGAATTAAAACAACTTATGGTTTGGAGGCTGATAACATATGAGAACAGCAACAAAACTTGTGGTTATAGACTAGGATATGGTGGTTTTGATTACATGGCGTTATACACATTGAACAAAAGAGGATTGTTAGGAATAGGAAAACAACTTGGTGTAGGCAAAGAGAGCGATGTGTATTTGGGGAAAATGGTAGTTAATGAAGACTCTTTTGATATGGATGATGGCGTGGATGTAGTTGTCAAAATACACCGATTGGGTAGGACATCATTTAGAACCGTAAAGAATAACCGCGATTACTTGGAAGGGAAAGGCCATACCTCGTGGTTAGAGATGTCCAGAATATCTGCACAAAAAGAATATGAGTTCATGAGCATTCTTCAAGGGAAGTTTCCAGTTCCTCAACCTATTTCTCACAATAGACATGTAGTTGTTATGTCTCCAATTAACGGATTCCCTCTGACACAGATAACTGAATATGGTAATGCACAAATAGTATATCAGCAAATGAAAAGCATGGTAATATTATTAGCGCAGTATGGTCTGATTCATGGGGATTTGAATGTGTTTAATTTTATGATCACAGAGGATGAGAAGGTTCATTTGATAGATTTCCCCCAGATGGTGAGCACTAGTCATATAGAAGCCGATATGTACTATAACAGAGATATTCAAGGAGTCGTAGACTTTGGAATGAAATGGAAATGCGAGATCGGGGACTTTCCTGATTTAAAGGATATAGAAGTCATTGAAGCACTCGATGTAGCAGTTAAAGCTAGTGGATACATTAAGCAACCAAAAATTAAGGTTAAAAAAGTGAAAGATGAAGATGTAAACAAAATATGCATTAGAACAGCCAAGCTGAATTTCAAAGATAAACAAGAAAGAATTATCTGGAAGAAAGGCAATAATAGTAAAAGCAAAAACAAAGTGAACAGGTCAGAGTACTCTTCATATCGGGATTTGGCATAGGGTTTATAATAAATACTAATTAGTTATTTCAATTATGAAAAGCAACGATCTAGTAGATAGTTACAGAAATTTAGCTGACTGGGATAATCCACAGATTATAAAAGAACATGCACTTTTCTCATTTCATCACCGATTAGACTAACCAGCATTGACCGACAAAACTTTTGAGTTTATTAATTCTATTGTAGTCGTTAGGCTAACTTTCAGGGGTTTTATTTACCGAAATAAGTAGATTTGGATGGTTACATATTGCAAATTTGCTCATTGTTAGTCCTAAATGTCCTGTTGTAATTATTTACACTGTCCTACTATTCAGAGAATTTAGCGTTTGCTGGAAATTTCATATCGTTTTCGTGCTTTGAATTTCAGATTTGTGAGTTACAGTTTGCGAGGATTGGTTGTTCTGATTGGTTAAAATCAAATCAAGTGTCATAAAAGAAACTACTCCCTACTCCCAAATGTTTTTGCAAAAACGAGATGTTGCAAAAGTAGATGGCTTAAAAGACGATTTTCAAGATCATATCGCCTTGTTTAGCACTTCAGTGATTTTTTTGATTATATCTGGAATTCTGTTAGTTGTGAGAGGATACAAAATTTACAGGTTAGCTATCATGTTGGCATCAGCAATGTTCTTTGCTAGTATCTCTGTATCACTTACTCTGACTATTGATTCAAATGTTAGCGATACAACTCTGTTAATCATCGGACTAGTAACGGGTATTATTGGTGCATTTATCGGTTACAAATTTTACAGATTCTGTCTTGTTTTACTGGGTGCACTAGCAGGTGCGTATCTTGGGTTTGTAATCCTGCAACTAAAACAGCCAATACTAATTGAGAGTCCAATTTGGAGATTTGTCTTGATTGCAGTATTAGCAATAATAGGTAGTATATTAGTAATCAAAGTGGAAAAAATAGCTGTAATCTGCGCCACTTCAATAATCGGAAGCTACTTTCTTATGCTTTCTATTGATTTATTTGCAAATTGGGGATTCAAAAATTCAATCTTGTTATGGAAGAGTGGTGATTATAGTATTACAAGCAATAATGCCTACATTTTGATTGCTGGGTTTGTTGTTGTCGCAGCTTTTGGTATACTTATTCAACGCAGGAGTCTCAAATAAATTTGTTTTCCATATATTTTGCGACTATGAATGGTTAATCAGAGTTAAGCGATATATCCATGATATTATATCATTCTCGTAGCATATGCACTTGCTTGAAGAAAACAATCAGCTAGAAATACCAGCTCACCAAGACAATCAATGCTGCAAATTTTAGAGAAAGTTTTAGTTCTAGTTTAGGCCCCTTTCAGCAGTGACACAATAAGCATTGATATTAATACACCAAATCTCTTTTGATTTACGATCGAGGCATCAATGGCAAAACTGGACCATTTGTTAAAATAAAAACATTCAGAAAACTTAGTGAATAAGTTTATTTTATGACGCTTACTACACTAGCAAGGTGCTACTCAGCCGTCTATGCAAGTAACTCTTGATAAGGTAACCTCTATATACTTAAGAAAGATATTTTATACTTGTCTCGAAATTGGTTTCTTGAGAGTTCCACCCGTTGTGCACCTTACTAGTAAACGCTTTAGTATAACCAATTTCTTTACATTTGCACTTCATTTTTAGACAAGTCGCTAAGCTAGTCGAAGAGTGCACTCTTATTGATTTGTTTGTATCTGCCATATTCTAGCTGCGTGCGATTTGAAGAACTTTTTCCGATGAATAGAACTAAAGCATATTGTCGCTATATAGCTCACGCAATCATAAGAAACGATTTATTCTTCTAAATCCCAAACTGAAGTCTTAAATAAATATAAAAATTCTCCTTGCATAACAACCGTTTGAAAATGAATCGCATCTTGAGCAGTGTAAATAATCTTTCAGTTGAGGTGCACACTATTACTGGCAGTATATATCAGGGAGTGCTATCTAAGTTTGGTGAAAAGAACATCATTTTGAAAGCTGTGATACTGTTTGACGGCACTGAGTTCAAAACTATTGACCATGTGCACATTGAACTAAGTAAAATTGCTCTGCTAATCACAGCAAAGTTTCCTATAGTTCCGAAGAATAAAAACAAGGGCTTTACGGATGGTGAAATAAGTACCAACAAGAATACAAAACGTGAATTAGTTAAATTCGACATCCCTGATGACTATGTTCAAGACGATTTAAAAAATGATGAAGGCCACTGGGATCAGTTTGAAGTGAATGAAAAGAAATTCGGCGTAACTACATCTTATGATGAAAGTCTTTACACCACGAAACTCGATAAGACTAGCAAAGAATACAAGTCGAGAGAGAAAGAAGCTATCAGAATTGCCAAGGAAATAGAAACCAAATCTACTAGTAACCCCCATTTAAAAGAAGAACGTGGTCAAGCTGCCCAGATGGAAATTGACGAGGAGACCAAGTATAGCCAAGTTCAAACGACAAACTACACTTTACCTAAGCCCAAAACTAGTTTTGCTAGTATTGCTGCTCAAAAACAGCTTCCAAACTCAAAAACAAATGAATCAATTGACAAAGCTCAAAAACAAATAAACGCCTTTAAACAGACAGAAAAGCGTAAAGTGCAGCATAAGAAGAATGAAGAGCAACAAAAGCTGATCGATTTCTCTAAATCCTTTAAATTGAAAACTCCGATGCCCGATGATATTAAGGAGCTGTTGAATAAACCAGCTCCTGAATCTCAAGCGGAACCCGCTGAAGAAGCTGCTTGGAACTGGAACGTCGAAGCACCTGAGTTCCAACCGGATTATTATTTAGAACCTGAAGTAGAACCTATAAATGCTAATAAATTCTTATCTGATGACATTCAGGATAAAAATGTCAAGCTGGGGTATAAAGATTTGTTTCCTACACCGATAGACGATAGCGCTGACTGGCAAATTGATCCCAACGCCCCGGACTATGACACACTCTATTACATGCCACAGTACTATGCGTATTCATACTATGACTTCAATAGTTATTATTATAATTACGAACAACAGCAATTTTACAACGAGCCTCAGCCAGAGGAACAAACTCAATAAATTAATATTAGATTCACTTAATAATTTATTTGATTACTTGCTGTCTTTATTATCCTCACTCTTTGCCTCTGAGCTTCCAGCACTATTTTTGTTTTCTTCTGCTTTCTGTTTGTATGCCATTTCAAAAAGTTTTAAAGAATCAGTTTGGACTTGACCAATCTTGGCTTTGATGTCTGCGCCAGAAACATCTTCTGTGTCTTTTAATGTTTTCAATTCATTTAAACTGCTTTGAATCTTTTCACTCTCAGCGGCATCAATTTGATCTTTGAACTCGCTTAAAGACTGCTCTGTGTCTGCAATGATACTTTCAGCTTGATTTTTAGCTTCGATAGCTTCTTTCTTGAGCTTATCCGACTCTGCGTTCTCTTCGGCATTCTTGACCATGTTTTCAATCTCACTGTTACTTAATCCAGATGATGCTGTAATTGTTATTGAGTGATCTTTGTTAGTAGCTAGATCTTTAGCAGATACATGAACAATACCGTCTGCATCAATATCAAATCCCACTTCAATTTGTGGAACTCCTTTTGGTGCAGGTGGGATACCAGTTAGAGTAAAGTTGCCAAGGATCTTATTGTCCTTGACTAATTCACGTTCACCTTGAAATACTCTAATTTCTACTGATCTCTGGCCATCTGCAGCTGTGGAAAACGTCTGAGATTTCTTGGTCGGAATTGTTGTATTTCTAGTAATAAGCCTAGTGAAAACACCACCTAGTGTCTCAATACCTAGAGACAACGGTGTGACATCTAATAGCAGGACATCTTTGGTCTCACCAGCTAGCACGCTACCTTGAATTGCAGCACCAACTGCAACAGCTTCGTCAGGGTTAACTGACTTTGTCGGTGTCTTCTTAAAAATATTCTTGACCATTTCCTGTACTTTAGGCATTCTAGACATACCGCCAACCAATATGACTTCATTGATATCATTTGGAGAAAGTTTAGCATCTTTTAACGCATTTTCACAAGGCTTTACGACCTTCTTCAAAAAATCACCCACAATGCTTTCTAATTTGGCTCTAGTTAGCTTGAGATGTAAATGTTTAGGACCACTAGCATCCGCAGTGATATATGGTAGATTAACTTCAGTTGCCACAGAAGAGGATAACTCAATTTTAGCTTTCTCAGCAGCTTCACGAATACGCTGAACAGCCATCCTATCTTTACTAATATCAACTCCATTTTCTTTCTTAAATTCAGCAAGAAAGTATTCGACCAGCTTGTGATCAAAGTCTTCACCTCCCAAATGAGTGTCACCATTGGTACTCAAAACTTCAAAAACACCATCATGGATCTCAAGAATGGATACATCAAACGTTCCACCACCCAAATCAAACACTGCAATCTTCTTTTCCTTATTATCTTTGTTTAAACCGTAAGATAGTGCGGCCGCTGTTGGTTCATTGATAACACGCAGTACATTTAAACCAGCAATTTTCCCGGCATCTTTGGTGGCCTGGCGTTGTGCGTCGTTAAAGTAAGCTGGTACGGTTACTACAGCATTCCCTACCTTTTTGCCCAAATAAGAATCTGCGGTTTCCTTCATTTTAGCTAATATAAAGCCACCGATTTCAGAAGGAGAATGCTTCTTACCATTAGCTTCAACCCATGCATCACCATTTGAATGCTTGATGATTTTGTACGAACATGTTTTGACATCGCTTTGTACAACTTTGTCATCAAATTTACGACCAATCAAACGTTTGATGGCATACAAAGTATTCTCGGGATTTACAACTGCTTGGCGCTTAGCTGCTTGGCCCACTAGTCTTTCTCCGTCTTTAGTAAATGCGACAACAGATGGAGTTGTGCGCCCACCTTCAGAATTCTCGATAACCCGAGGTGTTTGCCCTTCCATAATTGCGACACATGAGTTGGTAGTTCCCAAGTCAATGCCAATGACTTGACCTTTGACTTTGCTTGCTGCTCTTCGTCCAATGTAAGACAACATTTGATCCCGTGTCTCCTTAATCTCTATGGATCGTTACAGAAAGAAAGTTCCAGAGCTTTGCATTTTAAATGATACCGAGCAGATAATTAAGGTGCCGGACCATCTTCAAAAGCAGCCACTGGAGGAACTGCTGTATTTGGTGGACACTTCAAAATTAAATGTAGTAGACAAAAACACACAACAGTTGGCAATAATAGATTTCTGGTGCTGGTGCGATCAATTCATATCTTTGAAATGGTTCAGATGCTACTCTAAACTAAGGAATATGGGCTACAAGTTTCATGGACAATGGTTTATTAATCCATCTAAGAAAAACTCGTTTTACGTCTTACCAGTAGATAGCAATGACGAATTAGATTTGGTTAGGGAGTTTGCTAGTGGAAAACTCTCTCGTCCAGTCAATCCGTTTGTTAACGTACCTGCAATGGTAGTTAAAATGCCAAATTATCAAATGGCTATTCAATATTTTCAGTCTGAAATCGACAATTGCGAGGATGCCCTTTTGCTTTCCATATTCGATAAAGACGATACATACATGTTATCGATAGAGCAAATTAATTTAGTCAACGACAAAAAAGAAAAAGCGAGAGCAATCATGAGACGAAGCGCATTTATTTCTTAATTTGAGAGGTAATCCATTCTTTCGTAAATAAATCAGCATCTCTCAGCTCCAAAATTTTAGCAGAAATCCCAGCTTTATTACTCAGCATCACACTGTTTGTGGCATATAGCATATTTAAGTTTGCTTTTGTTGGCGGAGAATAATAAATAAAGCATAAAGGAAACTGTAAACGATCAGCGTGCTGCCATTTGAATGATATTATAACATACCTTGGTGATGTAAATGGTAACTCAAGTTCTTCAAGCAGTTCATCAAAATCTTTGTACTCTGTCACGGACTCCATCTCAATAAGTAGCTTTTCACGATCTATCTTGGCGACTAGTACCGCGGTTTTGTTGTTAAACTTAAAACGGAATTGCTCTATTTCTGTCAGCAAATTAGGATCAATTGAACACGTTGACATAGGCTTGTTTTAAAAATTAAAGACACTCGACAAAGACTTGCGTCTTCATTTTGATGGAATGGATCATTTATCGTGGTAAAACGACTATTGCTGCTCAAATGGTCTTGCCTTCGATGGCGTTGTAAGTAAACAAAAAATGGGATATTCTCTTTTCTCATCTATCGCAAACTGCTGTCATCCAAGCCAAATATTTCAATCTAAAAATAATCAACCAGTATTTAACGCAATCTTTCGCATTCAGGAGATTGTCCAAAAGGATATCATCGATGAAGATGATCTTGGTGCTCCTGTATATTCGAACCTTAATGAGGGCAACGACTACAGGTGTTTTGTGATTTCTAAGATGGGCCAAGAAGTGGATTGCTTTATACTACCAATTCACAAAGAGAATCAAAAGTTAAAAAAAGAAATAAACGAGATGTTAACATACATCAAGGAGTTGCAAGAGAATCATGTTTCTACCCAGAAACTCTTTGAATGTTTAATTACAAATATTTATATTGCCAATGATGATAAGCACACACAGACAGATATGCCTCAGCCTCAAAAACCAAAAGAAATAAGAGAACTAAAGTTGAATTTGAAGAGAAACTGGAATAAATCAGACTAACCAATATTTATTTCTTGTAATCTCATGAAAGAGTCTTTTCTTAACTAAAAAAAAATATCTTATCACCCTCTTCAACATCAACCTCCTGATCAAAGTCTATTGCTTTTATTTCATCGTCTGGAGTTCCAATTTTTTTTAATTTGTCATACCCAAATTTGTCCTTGAGGCTCTCAGACAGGTACTTTAAATTTAAAGGATTCTTCACAGAGATCGTCTTTTCTGATTTTCCGTAACAAACTTTAATATTTACTCTTTCAGTCGGTTCTTCTATAATGTTGCCCCAGACAACCCCGGGAAGAAGTCCCGCCATTAGATGATGAAACAAAATACTGCCGTTAACAGTTAGGGAATCAGGGTCTACGTTGAATTCTTTGCAAAAGCTGTTAATTGCGGGTTTTATTTCCGCATGCTCTTCTACTTTGTAAGTTTTATCACCGTTTAAACAAGCGAAATGGACATCCACCATAGTGCTGTTCTTCTTCAGATTGCTCACTATTTCATGTGCTTCTTTAGGTAATTGATTTGATTTTTCCTTTTTAGAGCAAGTGTCAAATATCCCGCTGGATTCGGATTCAATTGTAAGATCAATAATGTCCGTATTTTTGACATTTACGTTTTTAGTTTTTCGCAGCCTTAGCTTCTTTCTCATTCGCGATTCCATTTGCAGTTTGTTTTCAAAATCCTGCACATCTTCCGTTCGTTTAATATACTCGATTGGCGGCTGAACCTTGCGCTCGGAATTTTCGACAACATGGAGAGCATACGAAGAGTCTGTTGAACTAGACGACATTAATTCGATTACAGAAGTATGAGACATCTTTCGTTTTTTACTCTTAAATTTTTGAACTTTGATTACTTCAGCATTAGTCTCATTTAATTCTAGAACATCGTCCTCATCAAAGTCACAGTAATTTGAAGTATAGAATTCTGTGGAATTATAAGAATTCGACTCCATGTTACGTAAACTTGATTTTGACAAAGTTTTAAGGAGTCAGTTTGATGTTGGAATCCTTCTCAACTGCCAGCAAGCCCATAATTTTAGCACCGATGGTTAGTTACGGTCATCTTCCTTTTAGATTACTTGCCCGCAATTATGGTGCAGATGTTGCGTTTAGTCCGATGATTCACACACGAATGTATCAACAACCAAAATACAGAAACAATTTTAAATTTGATGACGGGTGTGTTGCTCAAATATGCGGTAATAACGTGGAGGACGTCATGAAGACTTGCAAGTTGTTAGAACCGGCAGTGAAAGCTATTGATTTAAACTTGGGATGTCCTCAAGGTATTGCTTCAAAGGGCAATTATGGTGCTTTTTTAATGGAGCAGCCTGATACTGTTTCTGATATTGTAAAAGCACTTAGTACTAATCTAAGTATCCCGATATCGTGCAAAGTTCGAATATTTAACAACTACGAGGATACTTTAAAATGGTGTACGATGCTTCAGTCAAGCGGTGCTAGAATGATAACTGTTCATGGTAGAACAAGAAAGCAGCGTGGATCTAACAGTGGACTGGCAGATTGGCATCAAATAAAAAAGCTAAAGCAAGCATTATCTGTGCCTGTTATTATGAACGGAAACATTTTGTATTCAAATGATATAGAAAAGGCATTAAAATACACTGGATGCGATGGCTTAATGATTGCGGAGACTGCTCTTTATCATCCTGGGATATTTAATGGAACAGTCAAGCCAGTATGGGAGTTTGCAAGAGAGTATTTAGATATTTACAACAAATGCGATTTAGAATGCTCGATGGCGATTCAAAAAGGTCATATTTTCAAGTTTTTTAGAAACTTCTGCAAACAGGATAATGATTTGAGCATGAGGCTAACAAAATCAAGAGACTTGTTGCCAATAATAGAGGAGTGGGAGGATAGAATCAGAGAACGTTACGATGTAATTATAGATGAAGCGAGGGACATTGATTTTGATTTTGACGACTCAGGATACCGTGACATTCCTGCTTATTTAACGCAACCTTATATTAGAGACAAGTCGCATGGTATTTATTCCCCAAAAGTAGATGAATGATTCCTTGTCTCAGTTGAGCTGTAAAACAAATCTCGATAAAAACTAGACTGACAGGTTGTAAATAAAGCACTTATTTTAACTTGGCTTCTCATTTAACAGTTCATGTGAGTTTTTTAAAGTCATTTTTGAAAGGAAAAGGCCATAGTCACATTAATCGTGCTGCAGAACTTGCAATCAACATTGTATTCACCTGCCATGCTGCTCTGTGCAACGAAAAAAAGAGCCCAATAAGTCTTACAAAGATCTAACCAGACTTTTTCTGACCTTAGGCCCTCTCTAAGCACACCAAAATCTAAAATGATTATGAAGGCAATAAACCAACTTTTGAAGTCATTAAATGTCTAAAGAACTGGCAATGGGCAAAGCTCACAGAGATGATATAATTGTCTGACTATTTGTCTAGTTTTAGGTATTAAAGTATGGGAGAACATCTGTAAAAATTACTTGGACTATATTCTACTGACCAATTTCGTCACTGCCTCATTAAGGTTCGAATATACAGGAGCACAAAGATCATCTTCATCGATGATATCCTTTTGGACAATCTCCTGAATGCAAAAGATTGCGTTAAATACTGCTTGATTATTTTTAGATTGAAATATTTAGCTTGGATGACA
>JADGIF010000004.1:0-49639 GCA_018985225.1 Amoeboradix gromovi
AGTTCACAATTCCAGGGTGGCTCTTCAAAAGCTCTTCCATGACTTTTGTGCTACCCAAACTAGCTGCGTATGTCAAAGGCAGATATTGATGGACACCCACTCGATACACTTGAGTCGATATATTCGAGGAAGCTGATTGGTCAATAATCTGAGTCCAGATCCGGAGGCAGATTTTTCTGGCCCATTTTTGATCTATTTAGGTGGACACGGACTTGACACCTTTTAGTGGCTGAACGTGAATTCCCGCTCAGCCTTTGGTTTGATTCATTCAGGTGGACACCCACTCGATACCTTTTAGGTCAATACATTGGATTTAAATAAATGTAAATGCAATTCAACATGAGCCAAGTATCTTTTACCACACACACCATTGAGACCAACAACAAGAAAATCGAAATCCAATTTCGAGAATCTGATGGCTATGTCAATGCTACAAAGTTGTGCAAAGATTTCAAAAAGAGATGGTATAATTTCTATAGAAGTGCCGAAACAAAGAAGATCTTAGATTCCATCAGCGAATTTCGAGAAATTCAATTGGTTGAGAATCTGAACTCGAATTCGCGCTCAAACTTTTCTGGTCCTTTTTTGATCTATTTAGGTGGACATGGTATTGATACATTTGCGCATCCAGACATTTCAGTCGAATTGGTTCGATGGCTTGACACAAGCTTTGCGTATTTCATGAACCAGCTCGTCCAAAGATTTCTCAGTGGGAATTTGACCACAGAGGAGTCTCTGAAGGCGAGAGAGCAATTGAAATTCGTTGTCACGCCATGCGAGCAAGCGAGACACGACGCCATTGAAATGAACAAGCTAAAGACGTTGATGGTGAAGACGAGGGTCCAAGGTGCGACACATAAGGAATACGCACAGTTGAATGATTCAGCGAATCGTGGTGTCTTGAAATTCAAGGGCACAACTGCTCAGTTTAAGAAGGAAAACGGACTTCAAAGACATCACTCTGTGCCAAGTGTCATGAACTATGTGGCGAGCAGTCGCTGTGCCCTGATCAACATGGCGCAATCTTGCGGACTTTCACAGGGACTCACTTTCAAGGAGGTCTTGAAAAAAGAGTCAGATTTTTCAACGGGTGCTGAGTACCTTTTCAGCGGGAAAGCGGACACTCTCGACTACGTCGAGTACTGTGAGCGTAGACACACAAGAAGTGTTTCCATCGTGTGAAAGACAGTCATGACTAGACCTTTCATCATCAAATTGAAACAGATGGTGTGCGCTGCAGTATCATACTGATACGCAAAGATAAGACTGGAAAGATGGTGAAGCAACCTAAAGCTAAGAAGGGTAGCGGCGAGAAGTACATTGATGAACTCAACGATGACGAGCGCGAGGATCTTGTTGACAGAAAACTAGTAGGCATTGATCCCAACATGGGAGATCTGTTGTACTGTGTTGACAGCGATCAACGTGATCAAACAAAGTTCAGATACTCACAAGATATGCGCCGCAAAGAAACAAAGTTTAAGAAATATCGTGACCTGCTGCAGACTCAGAAACAAGAGCTGGTAGACGGTAGAACAGTGGTGGATTGGGAGACTGATATGAGCGCCTATAACAAAAAGACTCTTGATTTTGAGGCATTCAAAGTATACATCAAGAACAAGAATGCGTTGAACCTGAAGCTAGCACCTCTCTACAATAGGTACCTGTTCAGAAAGCTGAAGCTGGGAAGCTATAGTAGAAGACAAATCACTGAAGCAAGAATGTTGCGTCGCTTCGAGATGCTATTTGGTACACCAGACAAAGTAGTGATTGGAATTGGCGACTGGGAGCAGACGCAGCACAGAAGATTCAAGGAGCCAGTCAAGGGCAAAGGTTTCAGTCGGTTATTTCGTAGAGCAGGCTACCTAGTATATTTGGTGGATGAATTCAGGACTAGCTGTAGATGTAGCGCATGTAGTGAGCATGGTGTCTGCTCTACATTCAGATAGTGTGACAATCCCAAACCATATAGAGAGGGGCGCATCCTGCGCCATGGTCTAGTCAAGTGTAAGACTTGTTCAAGGCTGTGGAACAGAGATACAAATGCCTCGAGTAATATTTGGAAGGCAGCCAGAAATGCTATTCTAGGCCTAGATAGACCGGCATACCTCCAAAGGCAAGCTCAGTAATAATTCAGTAGTATTACGTCGATACTACAAACCCACGATTTACAGAGGATGAAAAGCCTCAACTGTTGAAGTAATTTAGAATGTCGGGACCAAAATGGACCCGGGAATTTATTCCTCAAAAATTTATTTTTGAAATTCTAAATCTTCAATGGTGTAAAGAACTAAGCAATGACAATAAATATGCTAGAAATAAAAAAGTAACATTTGATTCTGTTTATTTACTTCAGTAGTCGACATGATGTTTGATACGGTCTACTAGTGCACGATGTCCAACAAGTATAGTAACAATACCGACAAAGAAATGCTGAAAAAGAGCAGGGAATAAGGAGCCATGGTACCAAAAATTGAAGTTTATGGCTAGATGAAACACTATAAATAATAAGAACACTAAACCAGAAGTATAAACTTTAAAGTTGACTTTGGACATTTGGAACAACAGATAAAGCCAAGGTAAAGCAATTATCACAACAGAAGTCAAGATGGCGACATACCAGCTACCACTATTCTCCACATCACCAAACACGTGGTGAATATCTTTTAGCTTACAGAAAGGGTCCTCCTCAATATCGCTGAACTCATTCTTAATATGAACAGGAACATTCTCTAAATCCGCATACTCAACTTTGTCTCCAAATGCAATAAGCTTTAAAGAGGAAGGGAAATGAACATGAGTGTTTAACGGAAGACTAATTTCGCATACAAATTCACCGTTTTTGCGAGTTGCTTTATAAGAATGCAATTGTGGTCCTTTAATATGACAAGCTTTTAAGTTCTCAGAGCTGACTAGCAACATATTGGTCTGCTCATGGATCTTGATCACTTTTTGAAAGTCTTTGTTTAGCACCTCTAACCCGTCAGTTTGAATAACCTTTATAAGTGCAAAAAGAGCAACAAGAAAAACAATCATTGAAACTGCGGAGAAGAATGAAAGAAAAAGTCATTTACGACATACTATGAAAGGTAGACTAGAAGGGTTAAAATGATTACAAAAAGAGGCATTTTTTAATAGGTTATTAATACCCAACAAGTAACGAAATATAAAATAATTTTTAGTAGACCGTTATAGTAACAATAATCGAAAGTAGCAAGCTCAATAAGGACTAAGCTGATGTACAGAACCATGAATCAAGAGAAAATAAAATATATTAAGGAGAAGAAACACAAGCCAAAAACCTGGAGTAAGCCAAGTTACACATTGAAGTAAAGATGCAAATTCAACGAGCAATGAAGAAGAGCCAGAAAGATAAGGCAAGTAAATTTGTTACAAACTCGACAAAGAAAAGAAGCAGGAATGTAGAGACTCGAAGAAACTTGGAACTTTCCCCAGTCGTAAATGGTCATTTTCTGTTTGCATCAGTCTGGTTTCTCCATATTTGATTTTATTGAAGTTGTTTTTCCTCAAAATAGCAAACAAAAAGTTAAAAAACTGAATTGGTACTGCTGCATAAATGGCCCCTAAAATTTTTTCCACTGGGACATCAAATATAAAAACTGGACTAACTTTCAGTAACAACTTGGAACATTATTTCAGCTTTATTAATTTTATGGATTTAAGAGGCGAGTGGACATTCAGCTAGTTGCAGAGTTGACGAGTATAAAAGGAAAATAAATATTCTGTACAGCTATTCTCTTACTCTTTCATCCAATCTTTATTTCAAATAAACCTCTGATTCATAATACTAATTCATAGTACTAATTCATAATACTAATTCATAGTACTAATTCATAATACTGATTCATAATAGGGTATATTTCCATTTAAGAACTATCCAGAAAGAACTGGCAAGACAAGAGTCAGGGAGACTGTCCATAGATTACAGTTCAAAGAAATGTAGTGTCTGTGAGAATGAAATAGACAAGAGTAATGATGTTAGTATAACATTACAAAATGACTCTAGAAAAGAGTACCGTCTAAGAAAATGCGCCTTTTGCTTAGATGCCCAAAGACCTCATATATTTGAAGGAGATGCAGGGTCTTCTACTTTTATTTTAAAAAGAGGAATACAATCAATGAAAGAAAATTGGTATAATAGAAGAAGATCCTTTATTAATGATAGCATTATACCCTCTGTATGGGGTTCCTTGGAAGCTAGTTAGTCTAGTTTTTTAGTGTGTGTCCCAAGCTACCACTTCGCAGTTACGCTGAGGTGATAGTTAAACAAATAAATTATCCTATGAGGAAATACTCAACAGGAAACTAAAATTTGCTGTTCGCTTAGACTTTCTTCCAAAAACCTAAAAAGTTTCTAAGTTGGTTTTTTAGAGTACCACACCTTGTACATGCCTGACTAGAAAATGATTCGTTACATTCGATTACAGTTTTTCCTCTTTGTTTGCACTTGAATTTCAAGCGTTCCTTGAATATATTGTACAGGTTATCTCTTTTCTGGCGTCGAAAGACAACTAATTGTTCCATTTTTGGACCAGTTCCTCAGTGTTGATGAATATATGCTGTACCTGTTAGTTATTTCTTTAGATTTGACATATTCAGGATTACATTCATTGGTTCCATTAACCATATGCGAAAATGAGCAACATCAAGTATTTAAACAATTGGAAAAATCTGTAAAAATCATGCAATTGTATAAAAATACATACAAATTCTCTATAAATGATTTATTTTACAAAACCCGAAAGCTGCTTAGAGAATAAAAAGATATGAGACACCAAATATAAAAACTAGACCAAGCCGTTTTTAAAGGAGGTGCTCCATAAAGAGGAATACTATTATTAATAAAAGTCCTACTTCTTTCAAACCAATTCTCTTTCATTAATGTCATTCCTCTCTTTAAAATAAAACAAGATGACCCATCTTCTCTTTCAAATAAGGTCTCCGAGTCTCTAAGCAAAAGGTGCATTTTCTTAGACGATACTCTTAATCTGTTTCTTTTTCTTCTTACCGCCTTTCGTACAACTTGTTTTTGTTTTCTCTTCTTATTAATCATTGTTTCTAAGATTTTAATGGATGAAATGCTTTTATACTAAAATAATTTACTTGAACAGATTAATTTAATTCAATTTACTACTGGTTAATACACACTTGAAATAATGATTCAACTGTTTCTGAAAGTTAGTCTAGTCTTTATATTTGATGTCCCGTTTGTTTTATGAGAATTGACTTTCTTCGATACGGTTTTCTTCTATTTTTGGCTACCGCAATCGTGGTAGGGATTTTCATATTTCCAACTCATCTTCCAGCATTGTTAACTTGGGTTAGAAGCCAGCAGTTACTAGGTAGTATTTTATTTATTTTTATAGAAGCGGTCTGTATTTGGTGCGTGTCTCCTGTAAGCATTTTCATAATTGCCGCCGGCTTTATGTATGGTTTATGGTTTGGTAGTTTGATTGCCTACATTGGATATGTTTTTGGAATGTTTGGATCATTTTTTCTTGGTAAAACATTGCTGCGCAACTCCATTCAAAGCTGGCTGTATCAGAGGTACCCTAGTTACCAGACGATTGATAGAGCTATTGGTGAGCAGGGCTTTAAAATATTGTTACTTTTTAGGCTCAGTCCAGTTTTGCCTTGTAATGTTTTCAACTATATTTGCTCATTAACATCTATTTCCTTTCCGTCATATGCTCTTGCTTCTTTGTTCGGTGTTATCCCTACTGTATTAATCTTTGCTAACATCGGTGCAATGATTGGAAGTCTTACTGGAAATGGGTTTGAGAATGTAGTTATTCCCAAAAAATCCAAAGATATGATGATATTGCTCTCATGCGTGTTTACAACTTTAAGCGTAGTCCTCATCGGTATCATCTCTAGAAAGGCATTACGTCAGCAATTGTTGCCTATAGTGGATGAAGTAGTGGATATGACTAAGGATTCACTGAATATTGAGGTAGTGGTCAGGGCCAGTGGTTACTTTTATGCTGAGAAGATGATCATGTTGGTGGCTGTTTGTGCATCGTCTTTGACTTTGATTATTGGGTGCGTACTTATTGCGAACGAATAGCACTTAATAAATTTATGTTTATAGTAGTTATGCCTAAAAGTCAATCAATTTATTACTACTCTTTGCTACTTTTTCCACACACACAATTTCGACGGCTTCAAATTCTATTTTTAGAGTGATCAGTGGTATACTGTATTTGCCAGTTTCTTCAACCATTGCCATGTATTTATAACATTTTAATTTTTTTTCTTTAATCTCGTCTTGAAAGTTTCGACAACCACTAGCAAGCACAATTTGCGAGTCATTGAAACTGAAGTCTATCACTCCGCTAGACATGCTCATCATATTGAATAACCAGTACTTTATTTCAAATATTACTCCCGGATGTATTACACCAGGGCACTCTATAAATGAATATATCTGATTGTTTATCAAAACTGGTATATCCACGTGCAGCCAACTTGTAGTGTTCATGCAGCTCTTGTAGTAGACTTTTATTACAGATGGTATCTCATCATACAAGCATGGAATTATGCTACTTTGTTTGCTATATATCAAACTGTTTTCAATTAGTTGTGCCTCAGTCTTGACATCAATATCATGCATCGATTTATTAAGAATGTTTAACAAAAAGAGCCCGTTTCCGTTGAATTGAAAATCCACTTTTATCTGCAGAGCATCAACCGATGTAAACGTGTGACGTAACAAATTTGCTTCGTAATCAGTCCCATGCACAATTTCAATAAAATGTGATTTGGACGATACCGGAATAAATGAAATTATTATTTTGTCGTCTGACAATGTAGCCGAAACATCTACAAGGTCCTTGTCATGTAGCACATTCAATATATTGGAATCCTTCTTAACTGCATCAGTAGTATATTCAAAGAGCTCATTTGTTGGAATATCATGGAAATGCAATTTCACCGGACTTGGGACTGTTGGTCTATTAATTACTAGAGTAGCAGGAGTGCAATCAAAAAATATTTCAGTGTTTCCAAATTTGCATACCACGCAATCGACTTTGAATGAGCCTGTTGTTTCTAAAGTGCCATTGAAAATTAATGTTTGTTTGCAAGGTCCTTGTAAATGCACATTTTTGACTGATATCACTTGGTTATTAATACTAATGCTTATAGAGTCGAAATCAATCACAATAAGGCTTTGGAACACCACTAAGACAGCAACGTTTATTAAACCTGCGGTAAAATGCTGGTTGTCTTTGATATAAAATTTTGTTTTGTTTAGCTTCACTTTCTTAACTCTCGTAATTACATTCAAATCATTCTTTCTTATGTATTTTGTAAAATAAACATTAAAATCATCATGATGAAGTAGCTCACTGTAGAGCAAGGTCAGTTTAATAAGAGTATGGATGGGGTTTGTCGTATATGATTGATATTCTTGTTCATTTATGATCGGTACTTGAGCTTTTGTAGTTGTGCCAGATGATAAAATAATCTGAAATAATCGAGTTTGCATTGCCGGGAAATCTACTAGAGTGAGTAGTTGAACAGCTATGCAACTAGCTTCTGATTGCTTGTTCAAGTAGTCGTAAGCGCATGCCATTTTAAACAACAAAAAAACGGGTGTATTTAAAGCGTACGTGTCCAGACTAGTTGATGTTGAATTTAATGGATTAGAATCTTCCGTCTTGTACGAAAAATACTCTTGTACGTATTCGATACTTTTCAAGTACAATTTTGATTGATATGCTAGCACAACCGCCAATGTTATCAGTTTATGCTTATGTAAAGAGACAGACGTACTCCAAGTGAATAATAAACATAATTTATTATACCACGGGAACTGTCTCTTCTTGATTGCTAAATCTTCTAGTTTGAACTTTGATTTGTAGAGCTGAAATATAAATAAATGTTTATCTGAAATGTTATCAAAGGTATAGTTGATTACATTAGATACTAGTTCATTGCCATTCTCAGTGTGTTTTAGCACATCATATAAACATGCTATGAGAGACAAAGCATAATCAAAGTAGTGGCAAAGTAACAAGGACATGGAAATGCGAATCATTAGAATAGGACAATTACCTAGCCTAGCTAGATGTACAAGATGCATTGCAAAAGAAGTGTAATCAGGGGCATAGTCTGACTTATCAACCTTGTCAGCATCAAAGTTTAAAAACACTGGAAACCCGAAAGATTCATACCGCTGATTCATCGTGGACAAGATCCTTTGAAGTTTTAAACGACACATAATAATGATAGCCTTGTCTATGTCTTGGATAGCGGATTGAATCTGGATTACAGGATCCAAGGGCAGTAGTTCCAAACAGACTCTATTTTCATTCCAATTTAACACATTTTGATAAATGTGAACAAGACTGACTGAAGACTGGGTAACTACTATAGAGTCCTTTTCGTTAACTGAAGTGCCTGCTTTGATAACTTGAAAGAGACATTGATCAAAAGAAGTTTTGGGATAGTTTGGTAGAGGGTATTCACTGTAAATCATGTTTTAAAAATAATCTAGAATAAAAAGATTCATAAGACAATTAAAAACATGCCAGTTATTTACTTACATTCAGTATTCATAATCGTTCGGGATTGCGGCTGTCTGAGGAGAGGATGCATTATCGTAACTTTCAGCCGTCAGGTCTGCTTCGCCCTCTTTATGATATTTTCCATTACCATGACTAACTTTGTGTCCTTTTCCTTTTCCTTTCCCTTTGCCATGACTGGCTTTAGCTTTCACTTTGCTGTGAGTGAGTTTAGCTCTCCCTTTGCCGTGACTAGCTTTTGCTTTCCATTTTCCCTTTCCTTTTGCTTTCCATTTTCCCTTTCCTTTTGCTTTCCATTTTCCCTTTCCTTTTCCTTTTCCTTTTCCTTTTCCTTCGTCATCACTGACTCCACGTTCTTCTTTACATACACGTTTGTATGCACTTGACTGTTTGATGTCTTTGAAGCAGTCCTTCTCCGGCTTACCTGATAAAGGCGCCAATAAAGACTTTGTCAGATAAGGCGATTCTTCGTAATTTGGCGGTAACACTACAGTAGCTTCTTTTTTAGTTGGCGGAGCTGCTGGTGGTCCTGAAGATGTTGGTGGGAGCAGACCGCTGGAAGGTAGAGAACCAGGAACAGCTGGGTTAGGCTGAGGTAGTGCTTTCCCGTAAGCGACTATAGGTGCAGAAAAGATACAAGAGATCGCTAAGATAAACATTGATGTAATTAAGACAGTGTCATATTTATACTTTTTTCCCAATCACAAGGAATTTTAATTTAATTTATTTCGTCAGGAAGATCGAAATTTCAATTTACTCGTCCAGCTCATTGATCTCTAGCTTAATTTAATTTATTGGCAAATCGAAACAATCTTGAACTAACCACAATAAAATTAATTTCATAATTTTAATTCTGTTCTAGGTGGAAATCTGATTGCTGAATTTTTTTAACTCTGTTGAGCTGCAGATCTGATAACTTCTTAAAGCAACATCCCTATTTTAATATAATTAATCATTTATTACACTACTCCTCCTTGTATAATCCTAAATCCAAGCAAACTACATGACTATCTTCTTGCCTCTTATATATTCCTACTAATCCAACAGCCTGTTCGTACACAATCTGCTTATGGCTGATCATTATTATTTGAATATCCCTACTTTGCCTAATCATGAACTTGATAAACTTTCTAGTATTATGCATATCCAGCGCTGCATCTACCTCATCTAGTATCATAAAAGGCGATTTTTTGTACTCCTGAATTGTAAATATCAATCCTAACGCTGCCATTGTCTTTTCTCCTCCACTTAAATTTTCCATTTCCCTAAATCTCTTGGCTGGTGGCATTGTGTGATAATGTATGCCAATATCCTCGATTGTGTCCATCTCTCCATCAATACTCAAGTACGCTGTGCCTCCTCCAGTCAGTGACTTATAAACACCATCTATGTTACTATTCATCTTATTATACGCATTGTTAAACCTTTCTTGTCGTTGCTCTTTAATTCTGTTAAACTCGTTTTTTATTTCTTTTAGTTCCTTTTTTGATTTATTATAAATGTTGTTGCAAGTGCTCATTCTTTTATTTGTAGTATCCAACTTGTCTTTTATATCGCTGATCTGTAGATCATCCATCTCTCTCTTAATCTCATTTAACTCCACTTGAAGCCGCACCAATCTGCTATCAATATCTGCACTTGCCTGCAGATCTAAGTCCGGTTCATCAACATCCATATCTGTAGAATTGCCAAGATTATCTCTTTGCACACTTAATTCATCCATCTCTGATTGCAGTTGTTTAACTATGCCTCTTGACTGTATAATTTTTGATTTGCATTTACCGATATTTCTATTAATCAGATCCAATTCGTTTTTGATCAGATTGATGCTTTCTTGTAATTCTATTTTGGTGGTATTCAAGGCTTGCAACTCACTGGTTAATGAATCCTTTCTAATTGTTACAGCATCTAATTCCTTGCTAGTAGCTCTACTTTGCATCTCGCATTCATTTATGGTAGTTTTAATCAGCTCCATCTTCTTCAACTCCAATTCCAATTTCAACTCCATCTCTTTGATAGTCCCACTTGTTACTGTTGGTGTGTTTGTGTCTAATTCGCTTATAAATACATCTATGGTACACCCTACTTGATCTGTCAATGTTTTGAAATGCTCTTGTCTGCTATTATTTATAAACAACTCTAACTTGCTAATTTTCATTTCATGCTCACCTAACTCTTTATTAGCTGATTCCAGCTCTGACTCCAGATCAGACTGCTGCTTAGTTAAATAACTGAGTTTTATGTCATGCTGTCTGATTACTTCCAATTGCTCGTGCAATAACGCCTCGCTAGATTGAAAGGACTCTAGTTCTTTATTAATATCAACCAACTCATCATCTAGAGCTCTTAACTCCCTGATAATTTTAATTTTGGATGCTTCCAATTCTGTGATGTTTACGTCTCTAGTACTGACAAATGTTGACCCTCCGCTCATGCTCTTTGATTTGTAGATGATTTTACAGTCCTTTGAGACTACTTTAACATTTAAATTCAATTCGAACGCAATATGCTTTGATATGGCCAGCGTGTCTGTTATAAGAATATCTCTAGTAATCGTAGCAATCAGGTTGGTATATTTACTGGATATGCAACTGTTTAGCTCTATGCTACCAGGAATCGGTTTAATGTTGCTGACAGAAGCACTTTGTGTATACCTAGTTAGTGGTAAGAATAATCTACTATGGTAGTGATGCGCACTCATCCATTTAATACAATCCAAGCACGTCTGCTCATTATCCACAATTATAGCATCAGAGTACCTACCAAGTGCTAGTGATATAGGGTTTAATAAAGAATCATCCAGAAATGTAATGCTATTTATTAGTTTACCAATTACACCGTCAAACATAGCTTGAAGAGTTGTGATTAGAATATTTAAGGATTGGTTAGATTTACTAGATTTGGACTCAGAGTAATGTGTATTGATGCTAGTAGTTACAGCGGCTAACCGAGATTGTAATGCTGACCTTTTATTAGATCGAGATGATGATTTGGATTTCAAGTTTGATAACCGAGTTGGATCTATAGCTGCTTTAATAGTGGCTAGATTGGATTTCAACTCGACGCTGTGCTGTCTGTTGACCACCAATTGCTGCATTACATCGCTTAACAATATATTCTTTTGGCTGCACTTGGTTTGCAGTGCGAATAACGAACACTGCCTGGATTCCAACTCTTGTAGTTGAGAATGGTATTGAGAAAGGTATGAACTGTTCAATGAATGATATAGCTTAACAGTTTTGCTGTTGATGATTGAGTTGCTTGGTAGCATGGATAAATGAGATTTGGATTCATTTAACAAAATAGTGCGAGATTTAATTTTGCTGCTAATCGAATCATGCTTGGAATGAAGCTGCTTACATTTAGCATCCAAAAAGTCCAATCTTCCTTGTAAAGTGGAAGACTCAAGGGATTTAATTTGACCGTCCAAAGAGTTGATAGATTCTTGATTAACCTTATATTTAGACTGCAGCTCATCTAAATTAGACGCTATCAGTTTGGCAGAGTTACTAGAGTCTAATAACAAATCTTTTAACTCATTTATATTGGACTCATGATGTTTTACATCTACCGTGCACTTATTATAATCTGCATTAATACGCTGCAGATTGAGTTTCCTAATGTGAGTAATTATATCAGCAGAACTTTTTGACAATGCATTAAATCTATCAATTTGCTGTTGTTGCTCAAGCGCAGATTTCATCTCTAACGAAACCTCTCTTTTAGAGTCTAAAAGAGATAAGCTGACAGCATTTTGGGACTCATATTCATGCTTCAACTCATCATATTCCTGCTTCAACTCGTAACTGCCACTGACATGCTCAATCATCTTAGTCAGCTGTTTAGAAGATTGAGAAGCTAGTTGTTCAATATCACCCTGGAAGACAATAAAATTGCGGACTTTAACAAGAATGTTGAAGTGAAAAAGGCGATCAACGTAGCTAGTATAAGAGCTGGAGCAACCGTCGATTTTATAATCAGATTGGCCTTGAAAGTTTATGTGCCGCTGAAAAACAGTCTTTTGGTTATCGACTTGTAATACCAATTTAACGTGCCCTGAATCTTCACCATGCTTTAGCAATTCTTTTAAATTAGAGCATCGAAGATGAGATGCACCAACACCAAGCGCAAATGCCAAAGCGTCTAAAACATTGGATTTGCCACTACCGTTTGTACCACAAATACAAGTAAATGATTTGAATTCAATTTTGTTATAAGAGTAGCTCTTAAAATTTGTTAAATGCAGTTCTTTAATCATTCTTGTGTGTTACGGGGGGACAGGTTTAATTTTATATGATGGCTGTAATTTAAATTTTTTCAAGGTAACAAACGACAGCTCAAATTTTAAGACCATCCTTTTTTCTATTTCGTATATGATGGCTCCTTAAATACTTGAGATTTGCAAAACTCCAAGATGAAACTGCAATTGGAAGGAAGTATTAAGGTTGTCTTGGAGTATTTTGAGTACGCTCTAAATATGATATTATATCAGAGAAACATTTACCCGCATGAAATGTTTACATTGGTGAGAAAATATGGGATAAACGTCCTAAAAACCGAAGATCCATCAATTCAAAAGTATTTATTTTCCGTTTTAATCAAAGTTAAGGATTGGATAGAGACAGGGCAATTAAAGAAATTAGTTCTAGCAATTATCAATGAAAATAGCGGGGAAACAGTTGAAAAGTGGGAGTTCTCTTTAACTATCCAGAAAGATACGATTGACATTGAAGAACGAGATATTTGTAGAAATATACAGTATATTCTAAAGCAAATAGTCAGTAGTTGTACCGCATTGCCCATATTAGATAGTGGGTACACTTTCCATGTTCTCGCTCACACATTAGATGGAACTTCAGTTCCTAACCAGTGGATAAAATCAAACAGCCATGACATCACAGATGGCGAGTTCGTCCACTTGAAAGCTTTTTCCACTACAACACACGATATCAGTACAAGCGTAGAGTTTAAAACTGAACAGTAATTGAATTTTGTAAAATAAATCAATTATCGAGAATCTGCGTGTGTTTTATACAGTTGCATGACTTTTCTACATTTTTCCAATATCTTAAACGCTCTATATCCTTCATTTTCGCATATGGTTAATGGAACCAATGAGTGTAAACCTGAGTACGTCAAATCTAAAGAAATAACTAACAGTACAGTATACATTCATCAACGTGGAGGAACCGGTCCAAGCATGGAACAATTAGATGTCTTTCAATGCATAGAAAAAGATCAACGATAAATAAACTAAGTCTAATTTTTATAGAATAATTAGATGACATTCTAGTCTAGTTTTTACAGAGAAATAGTGATATTTTATATAAAATCATTATTGTTAAGTCAACAGTTATCCTAAAACTCTAAAATAAAGACTGAATGAAAGGGTAAGAGGATGTCTGTACAGAATATTTACTTTTGAAATTTCTATACAAATTGGCTAGTCTAGTTTTTACAGAGTATGTCCCATATACATCAAATATATGTGTCCTTATTCAATCCTGCCTCAGGGTAGTGAAAGCAAGAGCAGCCACTGTAATGAATTTACTAGCGTTGCTAATTTCTCTGTGAAATTCTTGATTTTCTCGAAAATCGGGACTTTTAACGAGGAGTAATTGTCTATCGTTAAATATATAATTTGTAGCAAGAACTTCAATTAATCGTTTTAAGCCCTTTTTATTAGTGGTTTTAACTGAACTAAACATAGGACAACGTCGTTAAAAGTACTGATTTATGAGAAAATCAAGAATTTTTAGTGACTGAAAAATCCAGCCGCTCCGTACAATTTGTTTCTCAGGCTTCAAATTTCAGGTAGCGGACGCTAAAAAGAACAGAAAAACTTCAAGTGGATGTGCCTTGTTGCGATATTGTCTCTATACGCCTCTGAACGACAATTTGTGCGTTTATATCTATCCAAATTGGTTTATCTAGAGTATCATACACAAAATCTCTGCTTATAAATGCTTCTTGTCACTCCACCAATGTTCATCCTTTTTGTTTGCATTTCCTGCTTCATTTTTAGACCAGTATGTGAATATATTGTATTATGTGGTTAAAGGGTTTAGGAAGAGAGTATATTGGAACGATACACCACATTCAAGCACGAAAAATGACTTATTCAATTAAAATAGAGAGCAGTTCATTAACTTTTTGAGATTATCTTCAAATTTCCAAACAATGCTCCTGCTAGTGAATGATACCCTGGTAGTATTTGAATCAAATGAGTCTATTTTGAACAAGTACAGCAATATGGAGCATACTTTGGAATCCAGAGATCTAAAATCTTCAATAATGTCTGCCAGTTCTCAATTAGTAATCACTACAAATGCAATTTTCAATTTGAGCGATTTATCAATTTATAAACAATTACGCTCTTATTGTTCCCATTCTAACTTTCATTACTCGCTAGTGGCTCATGATGATCTCGTGTGTTGTTACTCGAACGTTCTTTTATTTTCGATTCCAATTACTGATAAAATCATCAATTTATTTATTTTAGAGACACCGGTCATAACACTGATACTAGTGTACTCTAATAAAATTCAACTTTACTATGAGAATGAACTAGTCAATTCCACAATAATTCCAAATATTGAGAGTTGTAGCATTTTGTGTACTCCAGCTTTATTATCTATAAACCAGTACTTGTATGATCTACATTCATTAATTCATGTATATACCTTTCATGATACACCTTGCATAATATCCTATAGCAATAACCTATACAGTTGTAATGTAAGTAAGAACAATCTTAATCTTAAGTTGTTGAGCCTTGAGTACAGTTTGATAAGAGACAATTTTGATATTTGCTATACCGATATTGCAAAAGTTTCCATTGAATTATCTGGTAATGTCCTAGACAGTATATATAATGGTATTTTGTTCTACAACAATAAATTGGTTTTCCTATTTAACCCTCAATCAGACTCAGCCATAATCGAGGATGTTGATTTAGTCAGTCAGTTAATGAATGAACACAACTATTCAATCAATGACGTCAATCAGTTCGTCCAGTACTTGTTAAAGCAGCACTTGTTGAATCCTGTTATATTAATACTTCAGTATTACAGCAACAACTCTTCATTTATTGATTCGGATCCTATAAATTATGCCGATATATTGCACTTCATACTGAGCAATACTCTATTGAACAGCGATAGTCTTGCTCTGTTTAAATCTCTGCTATTCAAAATGGACTACAACAATGTTTTATCAATAGTGGGTCAATACATCAACAACTACCCATTTAATATCCAACTGCAAATACTCCGAATAGTGAGAATAAGTTTTACTCTTGACCTTAAACTGTATAACATGGATTCATCACCAGTTATCAGTGACTCTCGTTTATTTGATTATATATCCTTGTTTACCAGTAAATGCGCTCCCCATCCGCTTGACCACTTGCTACTAAATTTAGAATTATATGAATTGTTTGATATGGCTCCAGTTCCATACATCGACGATACATTACAATTGATGTGCTATGTTTTAAGTCGTTATTTAGTCAACTTTAAAGCCCCGGAATTCGTTAACGTTTACAATTCTAACCATTTAAACGTCTATTTAGATATAGATGTTGATGCTATCATTGTTTACGGGTTGAACTACAGCGATGAGTATCTGTTATTTATTGATGATTTGTTACAGCTGAAGTTGCTGAACAGCACAGTGTCTGAGTTACAGAAATGGGTAGTACCTAGCAATGACACAATGCTACCATTGGAAAGACTGCAGCATGAGATCGACAAAAACATGGATACAGTTAAAGGTGTTGAACATATTGCGGATCCAGAAATGACCCGCAACATTCTAGAGCATATCAATATGCATGATCAGATTTCGAACACCTTGTTTTATTGCCCTTTGAATGAGTTGCTACAGAACATTACTAATTACACAAGTTATGAGTTGTACAGCTTGGTTGTTCAAATAAACAATAACCATTACGATCCAGAGTACATTCAATTTATGAACATATTGGAGCTGGTTGTTGTGTTTGATGCCGATCTAGTTATTGACCACGACAATATGGACGATTTAATTGAGGCTTTGCTAAATCATTTCAAGGAAACAAATAACACACACGGAATTAACAGAATTTTACAAATTACAATGGAATCAACCAGTGCAAACAGTAACATCTACTCAATTGACGAGTATAACAATGCAATTAATAACGGGGATATTAGCAGAGCTTTGCATGTCTTGCATTATGGTAGCTATTCATCCGAATGGGTAGAATCATCATATGTAGCGTTGCTACACAACATGGGAATGAATAAACACTATCTAAAAAGATTCATTGAAAATAAGTACACAAGTCAAATTATAAGCAACGCGCAGCTAGAACAACATTCATTCACATCTGAGGATGTGTTGGAGATGATGGAATACAAGAATAGTGCATTGCTGCACTGGATACATTCCCTGAAGCCAGCAGTAGATAGCAAACATATTTCTGAAGTAGTGCCTAGTATATCCGTTATAGGCATTCATAATTATAGCCATTATATGATTAGCAGATGCTCAGTGTGGAATATTCATTTTGAATCGGAAATGAAGTATTTATGCCGATTACAAGACATAACACCATTTATAAGCTGCATGGACAACAAGGAATGGGGAATTGCGTTATACATGGGGTATATTGAGAGTCTAGGCATAAACATGGATTTAATATCCGAGTTGCAACAACTTATAGAGTACATAAATAATTGCGACAAAACTAGGAAAATCGAGATTGCACTGTCTAAGATCAACAAAATATACAACCAAAAGCTATTTGAATACTACTTGCATGAGTTGCACTTGCAAAACACCAAATTGATTACAAACGAATTGATTCTGGAGTACTGGTTTGCTAATTTTAAGCGATTGAAAACAAGGCTCCAGCAATCCACAATATATAAAGTTATCAAGACAATGGTTCAGAGTAAAATGAAGTTGGTCCATTCCATAGCCGTCGAAGAGTTAATAAATGCGAGATACGTAATGGGCCTGTACCTGACATTAGACTTGGTCAAGAGTAACAACGGGTTATTAGAATACATGAACACAATGGATGATAACTTGTTGCGCAAGTACATAATAGTAAGTAGAACCCAAGAAAGTGGTTTGAATTTAAACGAGCAAGATATAATGACCATGGATAAAGAGCAGCTAAAGGCCTTGTTGATAAAGAGGCAGCTTATGACTCGAGTGGCTCAATTGAGCTGATGGATGCTCCGCGAGTAGATTCTTGAGTTTATAAGGTGCTGTATCTAATAAATAATCAAATATAAATTTATGGTTCTTTACCCTTAAACAAAGTCTCTACGATTTCGCAAAAATAATTATTCTGTAATTAAGGTGTTGCTCAATTAGCTTACAAACTGAAGCACTAATTTTAGAGAAAGCCGAGAATTCACAGAGACACTAACAGTGGTAGTGGATCAATTACAGTAGCTCCTCAAACTTCCACTACCATTAGAAGGGTAGATCATTTCGTGCCGTTTGACCAAAGATGATCAAGATTACCGAGTTTTATGTGGTCACAAAAGAGTTAATTGGAACGATATTGCCTTTGTGATCAGCATAAATGGTTAAATAAATTAAATTATGAAACATGAGTCAGCATCATCAATTCACTAACAAGTACTATACATATAGAAGTCCGCAAACAGGTACCTGGAGGATAAGAATAGAAAGAAATTTTGAAGAACCAGGCATTAAGTATTATGATGAGCTACCAGAGGAGTATGGATTCATGATTCCTACAATTCAAAAGATTAACCGTGTAATGTGTGAACAGTATTCCTGGAGAGATTACCTAGCTAACTCAAGCTGTTTATGTTGCTGGATACCTTGGCATTTATCTAAAAGCTCACAAGAGTCAGCATTTAAGCAGTCTGATGCTATTTTATCTGAGGAAAACTCAAAGTCTTTAAAAAACAAATGGACCCTGCTGTCTGATACTGCCGGTCTTTTCCTCGAATTCGAATATTTAGATTAATTTATTGTAATTTTAATCTTTTTGCTTTATGCTGAGAATCCTTCAACCTTCTTTTTAAGACTTTCTTCTGGTTTTTCTTAATCCTCACTTGTGCTGCTATTTCAGGTTCTTGAATACTCAATTGCTGTTGTTGCTGCTTTCTTGATATTCTCGTCAATAAAATCTGTTTCTTTGTATTTGCGTACTCATCGTAATAATCCAAGTACCTGGATTTCAGTTCTTCTTGTGCAAGTCTTATTTGTTCCATCAATCCCTCCTGTTTGCTAATTTGGTCATCATCTTGACATTTGATAACTATCTTGAACCAGCTGTTTAAACTTAGCAACTTCTTGTTGGTAAGATAACAAGTGAACTGAATCATTGTCTTTCTCTTATACTCTGCTCCTTTGTATGCTGCATGTACTACTTTACCATGTATAAACTCAATGAAGTCACTGTCCCAACCTCTACACTGACTCTGCATTATTTTGATGATCATGTTATACTCTTGCTCTGTTCCAATTTGGTATCTGTATAACAATGAGATACCCAGTCGCTTACTCTCACTGCTAGTTGGAGTGACATGATCATTTAAACCCACTATCAGTATCTTGTACAAATCAGCGTAATTCAGATTCAATCGTGACTCTATAGAATTTATAGTGTACTCGACCAGATTATTAAACTTTATATTATATTGCATCAATTTAATGCCAACTTGCACTACGTCTGTGTTTTTACCAAACAAATCGCTAAAATCATGTATGCTGGTACAATACTGCAGGATGCTGCTACATTCTAAGCATGATATACTCAGCTCTAATAGCTGATGTTTGTTATACCATTTCAGTATGTATCCGCCATATTCTGATTTTATGTTGCTTGGGGATTTACTGAATATCATGTCCAAACACTTTTTAATTGCCTGGACAATGTCCGAGTCTTTTGTGTTACCGAGCTTTAGTGACAACTTAATTAGCATTTTGTTAGTTATAGGCAGTTTGTTAACTAGCAGTTCTAACATCGAAATGCTTGCCAACACACCACCCTTGCTGGAGTAATCTAGATTAACTAGGTAGAAGTCTACCATACCTGCTAGCTTCTTTACTGTAAACGGCATGTTACTGACACAGTGATAGACAAGATGCTGCATTGATGTTCTAATCTGTGGCAAATTGCTTTGAATCGAATATTCCATAATCAAATCAAGGGCCTTGTACATGGACAACAGAACTGAGCTGTTGTTTTTGCAATGGCTGGCTTTAATAGTCAACTGCTTAAACACACTGCAAGCTATGTAATGCACATGCACGTCTGTCATATATTCCATTATACTGTGTATTATCAGTTCCTGTTTGTCCATCCTTACGGCAGCGAATGGCAGTATCAACGATAATGTCTTTAAACATGCAATCTGGAGCTCATTGTGGATATTTCTACTTAGCAACTCCATTACTCTGTCTATAATTAAAGGCATACAGTCGCTGAACAGCTTTACATTAATGTTGACACACTTTAAAGTGTTGATGATAACAGCGTCATTCAAGTCCAAACAACTTCCCAAAACATCGATCAGATCTGTAGTATTTATGTCAAGATTATTGGTTAGACATTTTTTAGTTATATTTAGCATAGCATTGATTATTACTGTGTTTTTATTGTTAATGTTTAACACCATAAATTGTTTAAAGTTTGATACCAAATAACTCCTGCAATATGAATTAGTAAATAAGCCCTCAAACAAATGATGCATAAACAGCGTGTATTTGGTAGACTGCTTTTTACTCAATAGTGGAGGAATGTTTATACTGGATAGTAGCTGAGGTAACTTATTAACAGAGCAACAGGTACCAATAATTGTGCTTAATTGGATATAAGTAGTGGATTGTATCTCTGGCAACGATTTCTTCAAGTCATCGACATTCTTTTCGACATATTGCTGATGTATTTCCATTAAACAAGCGTCATAGATAGAATCAATCAAATAGTCAATTTCACCAATTTTAATATCCAACTTGATAAGAATAGAGTGCAGAGTGTATCTGTATACATGGTGCCATAATCCTGTACAAAGAGCATCCTTCAAGAGCTCATTTGTGTAACCAAGGTAATTTGGCATCTTTGTGATAATTATGGATAACAATTGAATCACAAGCTCTCTAACATGTCTAGGATACCGGAGCAAATGGATGCTCTTGAACAGTATGGTAGAGAGCATCGCGTTGTTATAAAGTGGACATATTATTTTGGCAGTTTTCAGTATACCAACAACAACAGCAGGGTCCTTTGAATACCAAGATTTATGATGAATCAGTTGCTGTAAGATATATAAATGATGGTCGGAGTCTGATCTGATGGAATTCATGTACATTTTCAACAATGAATACTCATTCAAATTGATTATACGCTGTTTAATAAACTGATACCTCAGTATGTTGGATATCGATTTAGCCGGTGAATTGGATAAAATTAAACTACATGCCCTGGAGTATAATTCGTCGTCTAGATTAGGCAACAACAGCGGATATATCCATTTTAGTAGAATCGCCCCCAACTGAGACGCATCTGCATCCATAGATGCTATATCAGCAGAACCTGTCAGCGCCAAGAAATCCACAAGCAATCCTACAGATGCTCTCTTGTCTTGCTTTTGAATAGCAAATATGTTTGTTAGACAGTGGTTATGATTGTTGACTATCTGCAGCTGCTTGAAATCACTAGTATTGTTGCTTAGTATAAACTGCATCAAGTCGTTGTTCAGTAAATTACTTCCACGCTTCAAATATTCGATTAGTTTAGAATGCAAATAATCATCATCAACACCAAGGTAGAACGACAACAGCTGCAATGATATGTCTACAATGTTGGATTCATCACAGTCTAGGCAGTCAAGCAAAACAAACAGAATTATTGGAGATGCATCGGCATCGGCAGCCAAATCACTTGTATCAGCCAAGTCACTTTTATACACTCTAAAGTCCTTTAGTCCATTAAATCTATGATCCATATCAATGGCATCAACATCAGATGAATGACGAGTATAGCATTGATTAATAAATGATTGTATACTACTATTGAACAATGGAACAAATAACGATAGGATGGTGCTTCTATATTGAAGCGAATTGGATTTGTTCAATAGAGGAATAGCCAGGTTGATATGAGACACACAGATATTAAATTTAGATACATGATCAACTAGGACCTTTGGGTCCTTTGATTTTAGTATAAAGTCGGCCAGTAACTCAAACTCGTTATTTGGGATTAGATCAATTAGTAATGGGGATACGCAAGGATCACACACAACATTTATGGGAAGAGACCTAATGAGGGATGGTACATGAACAGCAGTGTCGACAGGGATGGAGTTTTTCAGCCAGTGAATAAGTTTCAATCCAATAACCATTGTAGATTGGCAGTACTTGCTGTCGATTAAAGAGTAGAGCATATCAAAGGACAGCAATGGCATGAATTCATGATGGTTGTAGTCCAGAACCAACTTGAATGCTTTTAAAAACAAACTGGGGCTACTAATAGATTCTAGTGGTATCGAATCAATTCTAGCAGGCAGCAACTGGAACAAGTATGACAAATATTTCGACTCACCAGTTATATCAGCCAAAATGTATAAAATATTAAACACTTTAGTTCTAGTAGCTATAAGACTCGTATCAGCAGAAGTTGCGATGACACCAGAAGTATCTTTCATAAACGTGTCTACAAATCTTTGTATCACCTCCATGAACATCGTTGCAAAAGGTTTACAACAATAAGGCAATTCTGTGAGTAAATAATGTATAGTATTGATCATTCCTCTAGTTTTCTTGATGGTAGTATTGTTTAAAAAGCACAAGTTGAGAAACATGACCATTTCGTCATTTGACAACAAAGATAGAAAGGTACTTATGCATGCTCTGTTAGATTTCACTTTAAGCAAGAGTTTTCCATGGACTATCGGGATCACATGCTTCAGCATCGATTTTCGATACTCTGGGTCAGTAGATATATTTTGATCGTTTGAAAATGACATGGAAACTAGTGCGTCTTTGAAAGTGTGACTATTGATCAATGATTTAATGAGAGATTTAGCTTCTTTGGACAATGAAGCAGAATTACTTGATATCACATCAAACGCTGTGGATTGTATCATCTCGTTAGAATTGGACAACAAGGTGAATAAATCGTCAAGCACAAATGATTTATATTTGGAAATTAGCCTAACAAGTAGGCTGGTGAACTGAATGTTGAT
Source organism: Amoeboradix gromovi (assembly GCA_018985225.1). Taxonomy (NCBI): domain Eukaryota; kingdom Fungi; phylum Sanchytriomycota; class Sanchytriomycetes; order Sanchytriales; family Sanchytriaceae; genus Amoeboradix; species Amoeboradix gromovi. The sequence continues at coordinate 22,775 of JADGIF010000004.1, forward strand.
AACTTCAGAGGAATAAAGTAAATTTAAACACGGATGATGCCATAAAGACAATAAATCAGATTGTGGTGTGAATCTATCAATGTGGCCACTAACGGCGAATTTCAATAGATTGGAAATCACATCGGTTGTGATAGTGGTGCGGGTAGTATTGATTACGCAAGGAGGAGAATAAAAGTGAATATTTGGAAATATTAGCTTGACATTCTTCCAAAAGTTTGCTACATGCGTAGCACCCACACCGGGGCCAGTAGCTTTAACTTCCGTCTCATTTTCATCACTCTTAATTCTGTTCAAATTCAAATGTAATTGAATTAGCCATTGCTGAGCAATGACCTTGTTGCTTAATTTGAGATTGATAATAAACTCCCAAACTGGTTTAAATGGGATATAAAACTGAGCCAAAAGCCATGAAATAATTATGGGGTCATTAGAGTGAGTGGTAGCGATGGAATTAATAAGATTACATTTGTTTCGCTGGTGCTGCAATAGATCTGTAATCAATTCGCATTGCAGCAGTAGACTGTATATGTTACTGTTGCTTAATATCTTTAAAGAAGCAATACGCACATTTTGGTCAGGGTTTGAGAGGTTGCCAAGAATGTTAAAATTATCGATTATATCAGCAGTATTGTTATTGTGAAGAAGATACAGTATATTCAGTGCTTCTACGTTATTCGATAACGGTTTTAAGTGGCTGCATAATAGTGGGATGTTGGTAGGCATAACATGCTGCATTATCTGATAAATAGTGGGCAAAAGTGATGGATTAAACTGGTCCACAGAGGCGTTTAACAGATCAATTAAAAGTTCTGAATCGACTTTAAACTGGCATGCAGCAAACAATAAAGTGCTCTCGCGACTCGATAAGAACTCCTGAAATAATTTTTTAAACAAAGAGATTGGAAGATTAAATTTGCTGTTTGTTATGATGGAATTATTGAATTTGGAAAGATCCATCAGTTTGCACATAATCGAAATCAAATCCGAGAACAAGTAAAAATCAAAACTATCATGGGACTGGACATGTTTTAAGAAATCAAACAGCAGCCTTGTTTGGAAAAGATTAGAGCTGATGGGAATAACTTTAGAAATGATGAATAACATATCATTGATGTTAGAGCTTATGAAAATGGACTTGATTAGATTAAAGTTGGATTTTAACACATCTTCGTCAAGCAGCAGCTCTACAAGAATCTTCTTAAAACCCAAAGAATTAGTAATCTTAGAGTTTGTAGACTGAAGTCTCATGCCCTTTAAAAGGACAATAGAATGAAATTCAGGAGACTTTAGCCGAACAAAACAATTTAGAAGATAAAAGAGATTTTCAGATTGAAATACAGAGGAATCGTCAATAATGGAATTGGCTAGAACAGTAGAGGTGTGCAAATTACCAAATTTGCATAACAAATAGCCAAGGGACAAGCACATATCGTTAGAAAACATAGGATCAAGTAAAATGGCAATTAATCGTGATACTGTATTGGAGTAATAGGATTCAGAAACATTCATCATGGAGTGAAATATCAGCAATGCTACGGTTTGATCAAATGTCTTGGATTTATCAGAAAGAGATAGCCCATGTTTAATCATTTGGAAAAATAAATCTGCTTCACTTTGACGCAATAAAAGAGCCAGTAACTGACAGCCAAAATGCCTGATATAATCTCGGTCATTTAGAAGCAAAAACGAAAACAGTTTGAAGCATTTTAAATGCTGTCTTTCTGACATGAAGTTTTTGACGAGTACAACATAACTGCGAAACAACTTGTTTATAATTTCAGGATCTCTAAAAGATAAAAACGGCAAAGTACTACTCAAGAAATCACTGGCATGATCCAAAGACTCCAAACCAAAATCCATCCACAACGCAGATAAGAGTTCTAACAAACTGAGGTTCTTTCCATCCATTTTCTCAAGTAAAAGTGAAACAATTGAACTGTAGTTTAATACAAGTAGATTCACAGATCTGGTTTTTGGCTCAATTTCATGAAATAGATCTATAAAGATTTCAGACAAATCTAAGTCGTAAAGCTTCAACAGGGATTGTCTGAAATAAGAATCTTCATGCAGTCTAAGAGCCGATCTTGTTTTGACTTCCACATTTAAAATTAGCTGATTAAAGCTTTTAAATGAGAATGAGTTTTCTGATTTTCCCATGTATTATCCGATTTCGTAGTATGAAACTAAGTTGAATGGTTTTCTAATTTCTGTAATAATTGTACATTCTTATCATTGGGTTTGGAGGACTATTAGCTTATTTAGTTGTAAAAGAATAAATTGTCAAAGCAAACTTGTTACAAGGATGTCCAAAAGTGTCACGATCACAAATTTGCCAATGGAAATATCGGAACAAGATATTACTTCAACTTGCGAGGAGATCGCTGGCAACGTTGTTAACATTCGTCTTTTTCAAACTTTTGCAGTTGTAGAGTTTCAATCCAACCGTCTTACTAACCAATTGAAGGATGTCAAATTACTCGACCAAACTGTTAAAGTATATCATCGCAAGAACAGGGGCATGGGTGATCTGAAGTATGTTCTTCAAGTTCATGGGTTGCCCAAAAATACCGAATGGAAATTATTTTTTAATTATATAAAATTTGCGGGGCAAGTTGATAATTTGTTCATGTCTATTGATGGCACCAAGTCTGATGTTATATTTACTTCTAGATCGTATATGGAAAATGCTAGAAATTATTTGTATTTGGTTCCTTTTACTTATACTAATCCAGAGGGGGAAGAAGTGGATACAATTTTAGAATCAGTAAAAGATACAGTCGTGCATGAGGACGCTGGTAATAAAAAAAGAAGAATAAATTAGTTGTGAAATAAAATTTATTTATCAACATAGTAACAGGTCCGCCACTTGTAAGGGTCCTCCCAGATCTAGTGAATATCTGCTTGCTACATTTTTAATCAATTTATATCGATCTGTCTCCAAAATTGTTGGCTTATCCATTATTTCAAACATACTAATCGTGTTCTTAAGTAATATACCAATTTTATGTGCATTCACTATGCAATTATGATAAAGAGGTGCACTATTGTAGCAGCTCTTGTACAAGCCGCTCTGCTGATTTTGCTCTGAATCCTTTAACAAGGTCACCTTGTCAAGTTTCTTGACAATGTTTCTCTTATAAACCATGCATTTATATAGTCCTTTTGTCTTTAGCTGTTTAAATATTATAATCAACCCTACCAGTTTATCGTCAGTACATACATCGACAATCTGCTGTAACAAGTCATCATCTTCCATGTTACTGTAGTAAGACTCAAAATAGACAAAAGCATTAATCTTCTCAATAGAATAGAATCCATCCAAAAGATTCAGCCCACCTACTTCGTTCAATTCGATCTTCTCTGCTAGCTGACTGTAAAAGTGATATCTAAATTGCTCATCTTCGGTGGTTGTCAAGGAATACTCGTCGTTACTACTATGTCCAATAGTGCTAATGAAATCCAAGTTCATCTGTTTATTGCCTTTGTAGCTATTGTATACAAATATGTTGATAGTTTGCAAATAATTGGTTTGATCTATACTCTTTAGTTCATCTAACAAAGCACTATTAATCTGCATTGCAGTATAGTTATTAAGCAGGTTCAACTGCAGTAATGGAGTTCTGCACTCACGATGACTGTTCTTCATCATTTTAGGCAAAGCATTCCCTTGCTCTTTAATGATATACTCAAACTGTCCATTTCTGTTACGAACAATTAGCCTGGTTTGGCTCTCGTTCAATTTAGAAACTGACAAAATACAGTCTTTTCCATGATAAAATTTTATTGGGACACCAGTTACGTCCTTACTCTCATCCGCTGGCTCCTCGTCCTCTTTTATTTCACCTGGTTTACTCAATTCAACAAACAGAGTATGGCTACTGACAGCATGAGTATTCGTAGTCTTTGTTTTACTGTTGTATACGATTCTCTTATTGCTCCATTCCTTGTTAGTTCGAATTAGAGCATCCATGTCACTTTGAGCTATTTCTGGTAGTTCAACATCCAGATGTCCAAATTGAAAGTAGTGCATGGTGTAACATTGTTTATGGATGATATAAAGCACATCGACCACCATTAACAACCAAGGTTTAATCTCCTTATCTTGGACTACGACTGTAGCATTCTTTTTGGCCTTCACTACAGGTTGCTCTACCTCCAACTCAGCTAGCATTTCACTGTAATGTATATAAAGTCTGTAACACTCATTAAAATCAGCTATGTTGATTTTACAGTAGTAAAAAGATTTTCGAATTGTATAGAGGCATGTAAAAATGCACTGCTTTAGTATTTTGTAGTTAGTGATTAATATAGGCAATAATGACAAACACTGGGCGATAACCTTTGATTGATTGGTATTATTACTGTTCTCATCTAATAATGCATGGATCGCATAAAGCATGGAATTGATTAAGAGGGTGCTGTTCGTGGTGCTAGGTATATTATTGATTGAGCTACTGTTTGCATTATTTACATTATTAGCAGCTGAATTGGTTGCAGGAGTAGAGGTGGCAGGAGTATTGCTAGATGAAACAAGGATGCCGACGACTTCTTCAATCTTATCCAATAATGCCATAATGGTAGTGGTACATGAATTTGGTGTACTGTTGCTGTTTTCAATGCTCAAGATAGTCAATGAATTGATTATAGAACACAAATCATACTCGTCGTCAGTTGTTAACTTGCATAGCAAAGAAGATAAAAGTAATCGATACAGGTTATTATAGTAAGTATTACCTAGGGACTCACTCGATTTAAATGATTTCAATAGCATGTCATTCAGAATTGGATCGAATTCCAGCTTAACATCACTGGTTGGAGCATACTTGTAGTAGTATGCAACAAGGTATTTTAAATTCTCTATTGCAGCCATTTGCACAGATTGCTGACTAGTAGGATCTAAATTATCAGCACCATCAATCATTGGAATAAAGAGTGAAATGGACTGCAAGATATTAGGAAGAAGATGCTCAATTCCCTGTAGCTCTAATGAGAGCAATAAGGGCACATGATACAATAATTTGCTTGAACTGAAAAAATCGCTGTTCAATCTCTAAGTTAATAAAAAATACCTTTTCAATAATTGCCAAAATGCAAGCTATTTCATCATTATCAAAGCTACCGTTGTACTTGAAGTCTCCACGAATAACGCCCTCATGTATGTCATTGGTGAATATACGGCATAAACAGCTTGTAGCTTCCGCTCTACCCTTGAAATGCATAATATCAACTACATCCTCGAAGCACGCACCTGTCATTAACCAGCTACCAAAAAGCTTAAGTATGCTGTTGCTACTAATTATTACATTCGTATTTTTGATTAGTATGTTGTTGTTTTCCATGTCAATCAGTTTACAGCACAAGTTATTTAATCCCAAATAAATGAGGTAAAATGATTCTGGATTCAGAGACTTTAACACTAAAGGACTAAGAATGGTATTTCCCAAAGAGATAAATCTAGACCAAAATTCAAAAAACTCCTGTTCAGTAAGACTTACACCCAATACCTCATTACCCGGTAGATTAATTTTTACAATATCCATGACTTTAGCGTTTTTTTGATCTTGAACACTTAGGAATTGAATATGCTCAGTTAAGCTAAATATAACAGAAGACCAAACATGGGCAATGTTTGGATGATTTAACCAATCCTTAAAGAATGATTGTAGTTCATTCCAAGACTCATCGCTAAGATCTTTGGAGCTAAATATAACACTGAGAAGTGCTGCACAAGCCTTGTTTAGAATCTTTTGCCAAACTAGTTGATGCTGCTCTTTAGTTTTATTCTTTTTCAAGCAATAATCTACTAGACCAATAGTTATTTTGAATAAAAGACGACTAGTACTAATATCAAGTATGTCTCTAGGTGGATTACGGGCAGGAACCATTTTAAATGCCCATGTACGAGCAAATTGAACATAAAAGCCGATGACTGTAGTTAAAAGAAGTTGATACTGTTCAAGAAATTGCAGTCCCACATCTTCGTACTGATCATCCATTTCAAAGACACTGCTAAAGTGTAGCAAGAGTTGATTGATCAGTCGTACCGCATGTTCTCCATCAGTTCCACCACCCTTTTTAAGTGCCGCTCTTAACAAATTGGCTTGAGAGCTTGCAGGGGGTTCTGAAGACAAGGATTCAGTACTTTCGTTACCTGCTATTTCCCCTACGCCGCGAATCTTCGACATTGCGGGTTTCAAACAAGGAGGGAGGTCACTTTTACTAATAAACCATGAAATCATAATTTTGGTGGCATTCCGGGTTAGCTCAAAATCCTTTAAGTCCAGATAAAATGATTCACTTAATGTGTGGCATAAATACTCAAATTGAGGAAGGTTGTTAAGTTTGTATTGAAAGTGAAAAGCTGGGTCGTTTCCAACAGATTTCAAAATCTCCTTCAAGATATTCTGTCTGACCTCATATGAAAAGAATTTCAGCGGACGAAAGCCCTCTGGTGGTTCAATCAGATTTAATTTTGATAGATGAGTTAGAGACATTTTTTTTCGTGTTTCAAATAACGACGTTTTTAACGACGATATATGAAAATACGCTTTAATTTGGGACACACTCTTCAAAAAATAATTCCAAACGGTAAACTAATCAGGCAGGCAGGTACCATATTTTATCACCATTGCTTTAGGTAAAATATTGTTACTAATCCCCCTTTCTTCGATCTGAAATTTGGACTAAGCAAAGCCATATCCTTCTTCCTTCTGCATATACTAGTTTCTTGTGTGTGGTCCAGCAATGGCTTTTCTACTGCACTCGTCAATGTCGCCACCATATATAATTAATTTTTCTTTTTCTTAAATCGTATTTCATATCCTTGGACCATATAAGTCAAATCCTAGTCACTACAGTTTCCTGGTGATGCAATAGACTGGCAGGACACGCGTATAGTTCAGGCACATTTTGATGGAATATTACATATGGGACATCAAATATAAAAACTGGACTAACTTTCTGTAACAACTTGGAATATTATTTAAGAGGCGAGTGGAAATTCAGCTAGTTGCGGAGTTGACGAGTATAAAAGGAAAATAAATAACTTTTTGTATCGAAATTTCAAAAATAAATATTTTGTACAGCTATTCTCTTACTCTTTCATCCAATCTTTAGAAAAGAGTACCGTCTAAGAAAATGCACCTTTTGCTTAGATGCTCAAAGACCTCATATATTTGAACGAGATGTAGGGTCTTCTAGTTTTATTTTAAAAAGAGGAATACAATTAATGAAAGAAAATTGGTATAATAGAAGATCTTTTGTTAATGATAGCATTTCCTCCGTATGGAGCATCTTTAAAAACGACTTAGTCTAGTTTTATATTTGGTGTCCCATATCTAGTAATTGATAGTTTCTTTTATTTTACAATCCACTGTTATCTGCGGTTTGATTTTGTGGAGCTTGTCACATTTCATACATTAAAAATAAAACACTAACGATATTTTATTAGGACAAAGAGGCTAACGATGTTCTTAAATCAATTATTTATTTGCCTAATGGAATATAGGCATAAGGATCCAGTTGGCCACTCTTTTTGACATCACCCTTTCCTTTTTTGCTTCTATACGCCTTTCCAATTGTGTCAGAAAACTTGACCTTACGTTTCTTGCTGTTATTCTTTTTCAATTTGCTTTTGACTTCTGGATCATCTTCAAATTCTTCGTCATGCTGCTTTCTCTTTTTGTTCATATTTTGAAAAGTGACAGTCGTTCCCCTTCTGCTACCCATTTCTCTTGAGGTCATCAATTCCTTGATCAAATCTTCAGGGTTGTTCTCAATCACCTCTTCCTTATACTCATCTTCATTTATTACATATTTCCCATCTAGCTGCTTAAACATGCTTTCTAATGTACCAAGGTCCTTTTTGTCTTTTATTTCAAATGGAATATCATTAATGTCTAACACGTCAATGTCGTTTAATGTAACTTTATCAAAAACAGTTTTGTTTGTTTTTGCGGTAAATACGCTATTGCCATCAAATGCAATATCATTGAATTCCTTATCAAATTTTACCACAGTCTTATCGCCATTCGTTTGAGTCCTCTCCATTTTTCGCTGCTCCTTTACAATATTACTTATAGATTTGTGGTACTCCGTGGGCATTATCTCTAACAACTCTGTTCTACTAATCTTTTTTAGTAATCGTTGCATTAACTGTTTTATCTTGTTCCTGTCCTGCATTAAGCTAAAATCAGGACCAATCTTGCGCAGGACAGCCTTGATGTCTGCAGTATCTACGATACTTAGCATAATTTTAATGTATATAAATATTGATTTAGTAATTGCCTTTTGATTGCTTTTATAGTAATGGCGAATTGCGTCATATATGTTCATCAAGTACTGGGAATCTAAATTAGATTTTGAAGCATATATTGCTCTACTTAGCGCCAGGATACTAGCACTGATAAAAATGGTTTTAGAGTTGACCATTCCTGCCGCAATGACATTTATGAAGTCTTCTATTTTACCCAATTTGCTGTATCCAAGGCACATTAGATTTATGGCATTCAGGGCAGAAGTTCTAGCCTTTTCGCTATTCTCTTTGGTAGCATAAATAATTTCTGATATTAGCTTTAAAAATTCATCATTTGGTTCCACAACATACCAGTCATCAGGTATATTTTGGACAATAATCTCAAGAACTCTACATCTTTCTTTTCTAGCCAAACACTTTTGATGATCTACTTGGGAAATCGTGTTCATTGCAGTATCTATTCCTAAACTTGGAATCAATGGCTCTAACAAACGATAGCCTTTCTTTTGAAGCTTTGGATCCCTCATCAACAGAAGTTGCTTTGCAGTCGAATAAAAGTGGCTCGAATCCGAAAAGGCCGCTAAAATGACCAGAATATCGCAAATGTCTAAAATTTTGTCAACATTGGTTGTTGAATCATCCTGCATTAAATCGGACGACTGTGATTTAATAAATGATCCAATCTGACTAATAGCCGGAGTACAAATTTGCTGCAATACATCTTGAGGGCAAGTAGGGACTATTGCAATAATTGCTGACTTGAGGAATGTCTTGAGACTTGGATCTACCGAATCAAGATATTTATTTAACAACGTTGGCATTACAAACTTCATGCTACTGGAAAAGTACAACTTAGTCTTGGTGATTTCATCTGATATACCAGCTAGCAATAGTGCTTGGTCTGGAGTTAATTCGTTGTTCGTAATTTTGTCATACGACTGCTTTATTTTGATAAGAACAAGAGATATGAACTTGGGATGAGAGTTGACAAGCACGTTGAATTGCTTTCCAAGCAAAGTATATCCTTGATGTAAGTTGCTAGGAAAAGTACAAGATTGGACAACCACGTCTAATACTTGTTCAGAGAGAAACTCAAACTTCTTCTTATCAGCTACACTGGCGACCTCCAGTGAGTAGTTTATAAAGTATTCATACATTGGCAAAATATTTGTTAAAACATATTCGAAATTGGAAGCTATAGGATACTTTGTTAAATAGTACCAGGGCCAATCCATTTGATTTAATTCGAAGGAGCATGAAATCTCTTCAATAGGAAGTATAGAGAAGAAAGACTTCAGAGCTATCTCCAATTCGCGTTCATATGGAAAATTGCTAGACTTCAGAGTACCAAGAACAGATAAAGACTGCCTAATCTGCCTCTTAATTAAACACAAAGTACATTCGCACTGGGCATGCGTTGTTATGAACGTTCTGTTCCATGTAATAATTAATCTTCCTAGATATAAAACCATAAAATCCCAACAAAATAAAAATTTGATATTTGATAGATTTATGTTAATAAACTCTAGAACTTGAACGATGCTATTATCGACCTGATTGATGTCTTTTATAGGATCTAAAATCAATTTTAAAATGGATTTCAAAAATTCCTTCTCTGGTTCAAACATTCCCTGAATCAATCCACACACAATCAAGGAATAGTTGCGGCAGCTACTGATGTTGTTCAGTAAACCTGCAAGGCAAATGGATTGTCCTGGCTTAGTAGGAAGATTCGAAATTATCAAGTTCATTTGGGCAGGTGTTGCATTTAAGGTTCTCAAGCACTGGTAAATTGAATAAGCATGCTTTTTCTGCAGTTGCCGAATGTAAGGCAATAGCAGATCTATAGACATTTTATTTGACAAACATTTCTGGCTACTTAGAGCAACAACAGTCTCTAAAGATAGTTTGCGTGATTTTAGATATTCAATTCGCGGATCATCTTTAGTATTCTGTAGCATTGGTGGTTTAGGAAGGCAAGCAATAATCAAAGAGCCTTCATCCATGTTTAACAAGGCATCCTTTATAGATTCTTCATTATAGAGATGTGATGGTAGTCTGTGGATCACTCTTGCCAAAGTAGGATACGCTTCGGCATTTAACAAAGACACTATAAAGTCTTGATAAAATTCAACTAAGGCGTAAGGGCTAATGAACGGTAGTAGGTCGTCAAACAAATTTGCGGATTCCTCAACATGGTGGCGGTTGTTCAACAGATTCAAAAGAGCACCGACCCAAGCCATTAAGTTTACGTTTCTGTTAATAATTGAGTTTATCGTATCATGTAATGAACTGTTTTTGACAATAGCATGCCAATCAGTATCTTGCTTAAAGTCATCTCCCATTTTCCTCCTCAAAGATTTATCGAAAGTTAAGTAGCAAGAGTCAAAATAGGAGTCAATTATTTATTCAAACTTTAAATTCATAGGATAAATGCACCCACTTTGTTGAATGACTTCTTTTGCCAAATAATTTCCAGCTTGAACACATTTTTCAGTGTTTCTGTCCAGAACTAATTGGGACAAAAATCCGCCTACAAAAGCATCACCCGCACCATTAGTGTCCACAATTAAATTTGCATTAATTGGTTCAACCTTAAAAGTTTTAATACCATGAACATCTACCACTACTACATCATCTGACCCCTGTGTGATTACTACTGTTCTATATCTGTTCGTTTTTTTGGGCAACTTTTGAATTAGCTTTGCGATTTGTGGAACATCGTTATCCTCAACGAATCCGAAGCTTTTAGCCAAAGCTCTAGCCTCAGTTTCATTTCCAAACACGTAGTCAGCATACTCCAATAAATCAGATAATGGTTGCTTAAAAAATTCTGAAATAAACGGCGCACTTAAATTCATCGTTAAGAGCTTGTTGTGCATTGCAGCATGCACACAAATCTTCATGATAGATGGTGGACTAACGGTCAAAAAGAATCCACCAATATAAAATATTCTTGCTTTTTGTAGCAACTCTTGAATGTGGGTCTCATCCAGATGTTCCGGCTTGTATTCATTAGCCGCTCCCAAGTATGCCACTAAAGATCTATTTTTTCCGTTAATTAGCACCGCGCATGTGCCGGTAGAAACCGTCGGATGAACCATGTACGCCGTTTGCACACCATCATCATTAGCAACCTTGGTCAACTTTTCACCAAATTCATCTTTGCCAATGCATCCTATATATGTTGTGCTACCTTTAGGTAACAATCGCTGGGCTCCTCTCATAGAATTCTGAGCAGCTCCCCCAGGTACATAGACTGTTGAGGATAACTGGGCTAATTCCTTATATATTGGAAAATGATCTTTATCTGCTAAAATTGCATCATTCTCCTTCAAGTTGTACTTCTTTAAAAATTGAGCATCTACAGTGTTAGAAAGATCCAATAGTGGGTTCTCAATCCCAAGCAGCACTCCTTCTCCTAATGTCATACAATCTCTCCTTCTTATTAATCATAGTTGACTCTCATTGAAAAGTCCTGAGTCGACAGAAAACTAACAAGTTTCGCACAGCGATTAACAATGCTAATCTCTCCATTAATTCTTATCTCTTTACGCTCATTATCTAGGGCATAGGATTGATGCGATAGTTGTAAAAGAATCACGGAAAGGAAAGATATTCCCAAGGTTGGCTTCAACGAGGAAAATAAGAGATGATGACATTTACTGGAGAGATGGCTCAAGAAATCATGTGGGCAGGATTATAGCTGCACCTAACAAAAATATGACAACGATTTAGGTAGCTCCCACACTGTATCAAAATCTTTAATCGGGACAGCTACACTTCTACCATTAAACAACGTTTTGCGCACGATTATTTTAATGTGTATGGAATTCCAACTTGGCAGCAAAAAGTCTTAATGGGCTATTAAAACAAGGCAATCTTGCTTGGAGTATGTCAGAATAATCAAGGTCTGTCCCAAAGTTTGGTGTCCATTAAGTTAAAGAGAATGACGTATACCATAAGACGGAGAAACTCAATTTAAAAAACAATATCATAATTGGAATCAGCATTCTAGGTTTCACTTAATTAAAATTCATTCCGCATCTTCGTAGAGTCCTATTTGATACCAGTGTCATACCAAGGATGGCTTGGAGTGTTCTTTTTACTGTAAGAGGAGCTACGCTTATTGCCTTGTAATATTAAAGCAGCTGGTTACATCTTAGACAACTGAGGTTCTGGACTCTTTTAAAAGTTTTACTAATATCCCCTAATTTCTTATCTATGTTACTGATTGGCGCAGCATTTTTGTCATGCGCCCCCCACATTAACGATCAAAGGGTACATCTCATGCCGTTTTTGCAAAAATCAGCCGGAACGTTTGTTTGTTGCCACTGCAATCATTCTTTCATGACGATCAACCATTTAAACACCCATATTCGACTAAAACATGGTTATGACTAAGGATTCTTAATCAAATAGTTTAATAAATCACAACTATTTTATTTTTAGCTTTTTAAACTCATTTGCGAAATTGTTAGACAGGCGAATGCATTCCTAACTTCGTGTTAAATTCTAGCTTGCTTCTTCTCTGCCATCTTGTCCACCTTATTCTATCTTTTTTACGGAGTACAATTTGAATGACTCCAATAACTAGGAGAAATACAGCAAATGACAAAACCCAAAAATAGATCGGAACACCGCGTTCGCCCATAGTTTGAAAAGCAGAATTCCAATCTGGATTAAATAAACACCAAACTATCAAGATAACACTACTTGTAATCGTACATATGAGCCAGGTTTTTGTATAAGGATTTGCTTCTTTAATAGTTGCGTTTCTAGTGGCAAATTGTGCTGAAAGAAGTATAACATATACTGAAAGCGCCAGATTAGAATATTTTTGAGCCAGCTCTACGTTCAACAAGTACTGGAAAGCCCTAAGTTAACGCAAAGTACATTTGAAAGTTGATAATATCAAATATTGAAAACACTAAACTTCTAGGTATCATTGCAAGTAGCAGTGACGCAACCTCTTTCTTCTGCTTTTTGTTGCGCCTCATGAAGAGCTTCATTGAGCTATTATATTCAATTGATAGAAAGCCCAGTGATTGTATAATTAGTATTATGTTTATGGGTATCAGGTCATTGAGAATAAATCTATATCCAACAAATGTCATTTGGTTAATCAAAGAGGATATCAACATGTTTAGAGATACTAAAAATCCGTAAATAACAAACATTTGCAAATTACAAGATATAGTGCGAGCATCCTTGATTACATCGTAGAGTGCAAACAAACTAGCATCATAATTCAAAAATAAATCCACAAAATGATTTGCATGCATTATGTTCTTTCCCTCTTGTGATTCCAAATCAATACTTCTCGGTATTATGCCAATAGCTATATCGCTAGTAGCGAAACATGGCAGGAATCTGCTATTTAACACGCTACCGATTATCGCTACACTCTCACCCCACTCTGAGAATATTTGAAGCATTTCAGTAATGCTGTTTGGCGATGCTTCAGCAAACAAACTGACGTGCAGTGGTATATCATCTACATGCTTTAAATGGTTTTTTATTGCATTGATACCGCGCGGTAGTTTGGCTTTTATATCATGCTCTTCTTGGTACCCAATATTGGTTTCTTCTGGATTGCTTAATAATAGATAGGAATTCCAATCTGTCTCCAATCCTAGTCTTTCTGCAAATGCTTTACTTGGCCTTTCATCTTTTAAACTAAAATAAATAAATCTAATAGAACTAGGATTGAACTCTTCTATTAAATCCCTGACGTGAGATTTGGGCTTGTGCATAGTCTTGCTAACTCCCAGAAAGATCAATCCGTTGATTAACCTAGATCTAATTACTTTTTCATATGCCTCTTGTTCTCTGGGATACAAACCTGTTTCCATATTTAAAAAATAAGATTTACCGTAAAGAGGTTCTAGTGCTTCTAGTACATTTTGATCAATCGGTGAATAAGCATACGCTATCGCTCCTATATCATTTGCTTTGCAATTATAATGAATATCTAAGAACTTCTTTTTCATGGCATCATTTATTGGTAAAATCTCTTCTCCATCCCAATAATCAGAACACATGCTCATTACAATATTTATGTCACCGTCTACCACTATTTGATCATTAGATTTAGAGTATTGATACACTCTAGAATGCGCGTGATCTTCGTTATCAGTAATGAACAGATCAAAATACTGTCTTACGGATTGGCTGGTATTGTCAAACCCTATTTCTTTTGCTAAGGTGCAATAGCAAGACATTTGATGTGAACTGGCATTATACAAAAAGTCTCGGTAATGCAAGTTCTGACTTTTATTGCAATTAGTATTTATTAATAAAATCAATCCAATAGGTCGTAAACTGTTAGTGTATTGATTGTAATCACTAGTAAAACGCACACCGGTGTTAGTTGTGCTAGTTTCTAAGACAATATCATCATGGGGTAGCAATATCTCAAATAGGCTAGGGTGATTATGCGAGATTGTACCTGTTTTATCAACTGCGGCAATGATGCTGATGTTTGCAAGTCTTTCTATTAATTGGCGTGGATGTTTAGTGAAGGAATTAAGAAATACTTGCCAAATGGACAAGTGCAGCTTACGTTGATATTCCTCATCAAACTCGCGTTCTTTCTTTTGCAATAATTGCACCTTTTGCCATATTATATGCAAATAAGTTGAGGAGCAATGACTAATAAGGGGAACTAAGCTTACATGCCAAGGAATACAAAGGAACAAATCAACAACAGACACCATTAGTGTCTTCTTAATCTCCCAGTTGCCATTTATTATTTTAACGCATGAGTAAATGATGCTAAATAGAAAAACCAATAATGTAAGGGCCCAGTACCAGTTCTGAAATGCACTGTATAATGTATATAATACGGTAGGTGATTTCTGAATTTTAAGCCAGTTCTTTGGTTGTTCAGCAATACGAGCATTTATAAACATGTGCGAAAACTTTGGTTTGTCAGTTAGTTTACCAGAAACTTCAACTTTGCACGGTGGGTATTCTGCATATTCCATTGTGATATTTTGGTTTTCCAGCATGTATAATGCAGGCTGGACGTTAATTTTGCTACTCAAATAAAAGCAGTTAATTATACGCGGAAATACTTGACCAGGAATTTCTTGAAATCTCATTAAATCCAGTTTGATGAATACGACAACTGTATAGCATATAAAATATGCCCAGTATTGCTGAGCTAATGCTGCAGATACTGCTATGATCACAAAAATTGCAGATTCTAACCAAATTCTCATTTGGTTTCCGGAATGCAAAACCAAGGAGCATGATTGAATAATCAATCACTAATGTTGCTAGGCTCTGAAATGAAGTAATACAACTTCCAAATTGTACTCTAAATTGGAGAATTTCGAGGTATCAAGGCAATTTCAAACATTAATACTATCATTCTCTAAAATTCGTGTCTCCAAACTCTTACAACTGGTTTAGTATAGTGAAAAGAAAGCTATAATATTTTGCTAAGTCTTAGCTCTCCAGAGTCTTGCACAACTACTCTCAACAGTTTGAATTGCTGATATACTTTAGAGCAATCGGGTTCATATATTTCTCAATATATTCCTTTTAGGGTATGAATGAAGATAGATTCAATGCTAAGATCTGAATTTTCCGCAACTTCTCCCACCGTAGATGCTGAAAAAGTGAAGTAATTCGAGTTTTTTGCGGCGTCGGATAGAAATCTGGTTGTAACGTTGTAATTTTAAAGCATTTTCGAAGCGTTTGACAAACGAGTTAGATTGAGATACTTTGTTTATTAATGCTTTCGAGGAATTTTAGCTCATTACTTTAGAAAAACGCATACTTACAAAATGAACAGATGATAATAGAAGACTGAAGACCTTCTATCAGCGGGATTCCTACCAAGTGTACACTGAAAACTTTGTACTTGTATTTACACCGTTTGGCATTTAAAATGCTATTTTTGCAACATAACGCCTCACGTTAGACTTTGCTCATGTCTGTGCAAAGTGCGTGAACCGCGTCGTGGTTTTTTGACGCGGCGAGCGAGCATCACTCCCCGTCCGTGTAGCGGGTCTGATTGAACCTTGGTCGTCGAAGATACTCAGGACGCGCTAATCCGTGGATTGCGCTGTCTGCGATCTTCCAGATGTTTTTAGACGCGTTGGTATCCCGGTTCCATAGACGTTGGCAGGTCTTATACCTGACAAGCCCATGACGCAGGATGCGTCCGGTACGGTACGTTCTCGGGTTCTCACACTCCAAGAAGGTCTTACACTCTCTGTGTTCATTGCAATGGCTACAGCGGCAACTACTGCGAAACTCATTGACCAGATACACCTCCTAGACTGCCTTACGTAAGAGCGTACGGAACCCCTTGCCCTGATCGGCTCCTTGAATTTGCGATGCTGTTTCTGTTCCCAGTCGCCTATCGCGATGACAGTTTCCTCACCGCTTCCGAATTTCGCCTTGAACTCCCGTATCATCTTTGCCTAAGTACGCTGACGACCTATGAACGAGAGCATCTTCATCCTCCGGAACATGTGATCCTCGTAGAACGGCAGCACTCTCACGTTCATCTCGTTCTTTTTTCTTACGTAGTCCTTGAACGAATCGGGTCGTCTTCTTGTTGTATGCGCTCAGTTCCGTTTACCACTCTATCACTCGCTTGCCGTCTATTAACTCATGCTTACGTGTCTGTGGGTAGTTGCGGAACCTTTTCACGTACGTCTCCTTCCGAGGGGTGTCTTGTGTGTATCGATAGATGGTCTTGTTGGCACCGGGATCATCGACGCAGTATAACAGGTCGCTCATGCTAAGATCGATGGCGACCAACTTCTTCTTGGCTACCTCGGTGTAATCAGGCAACTCGTCGATGTACTACTCAGGTCGAGGAGGAGCCATTTTCGGCTTCCTGCCTATGAACTCCTTTCGCACAAATAGGATGCTGATGCTGACACCATCTGTCTTCACCATGTGATCGAACGTGTAGCCGTGGGTGTCGGGTTCGATGTGGAAGCACTTCATGTGCGTCTTGAAGAAGAAGTCCCAGATGCGTCGTTGGTGTCGTACCAGGTTGCCCTTAGTGGTGTAGAACCCTGCGTACCGTAATACTTGGTCATACATAGATACACGAGGGTCGTCGTATTCATACGGAAGTGCTTGGGTATCAGGTCGCTTCTCAGAGGGAAGACGCTACTCGCTTTCTGACCACTTACTTCTACGTGTCGCATCATGTACAGCATACACGGCAGGTAATTCTGTGGCGAGCAGCAAATGTCGTAATACACCTTCTCTTTGAGAACACGTGTCGGTACGACGTGAGGTCTCTGCTTGTCGATCCACGAATGATACATGACGTCAGATGTCTTCTCTTCGCTCGGAGACAATAGATCCGTCTTCATATTACGTAATTGCGTACACAGAGCACTCATCATCGACTGCTTCTGATTGCTCGACGCGTCGGAATTCTTGATCTCCATGAGCGCGTCCTTCTTGTCCCAGGCCACATTGACAAACCGCTCGACGTACTCGACGAAATGAGCCTTGATATTGTTCTCGTACATCGTGATCACCTCTACCGCCATGTGCGAGACAGCAGTGTCCATGTATGTGAAAGGGATTTCTTCGCTGACGTAAGCCTTGTAGTGTTCGTCGTAGAACTCGCGCAATAGTTTCTTGACCGTATTGGCCTTCTCTCCAGCTGGTCTTCCCGAAGTAGCGACCTTACGCGACACCTTCAGCACCTCTTTGACGAAATCTTTGTCCAGTACCGGGAAGGGTACGCCGGTCTCATAGCAGTGGAGCATGTACAACTTGAGGAAGTGGAGGCCGTGGGTCATGATCGTGTTGGCTCGTTTCGTCGCTTCCTGTAGCTTATCGATGATTACGTCATTTCTAACGACGCTCTTCAGGCTTGTCTTGATGCTCTGATAGTTGGGCAGAGTAGGATTCGGATCCGGCGGCTTCTTCATACTCTTAGGGGACATTTGATTTGGCTTGATTAAACGCGTTCCGTGATCAACTGTCACGAGTTATACTTAAGTGCTTTTACTTCTTGCGAAATGTGTAGAGGATGGTACGGAGTGCCAGTTGGCCTTCACGTGGTATTGTGCGACCCAACGACCTAACGTCATGGTCTCACAGTTGCAAATGCCACACGTTTCGGCTCTGTTATGCGACTGCTCGAGGTGGTGTCGTACGGCAGTCTCTTTGTAGTCCTCAGACTGACGTGGCATTTTCTTTAAGGCGGAGAGAAACAAATAACATTTTAAATGCCAAACGGTTTAAATTAAGCCTAGGCCATTAAATCAATTCAAAGTGTGTTAACATTCTAAGAGTATATCAGTGATGGTGGAATAGAGCCAGTAAATTTACCATTTGGGACATCAGATATGTAAACTAGAGTAACTTGAAAATCTCAGAAACTTCAAAATTAAACTTTCAGAATATTTAAGTCTACGAATAGAGAGAAATATATAACTCCAACTTGACAGATGAACTCAATTCTTGCAGATTGAGATTTGACTGAGTAGATGGAATTTTATGAATGGATTTTTTACCGTTCTGCCATAGGCATCAGACTCCACAGTTGATACGGTATTCGTCTCTATGTTTATAGTTTCGATAGCAAACGGCAGGATTTTGGTTATCTTCGAGCGTTTTACTCGCAGTGATCTTTTTGCATGACTACGCAAAATCAAGATATGCCGCAATGAATGAATACTTTATTTATAGCTGCATCAACTCGATCACCGGAGGCACTAAATTCCGCCCCGTGGCTGGATGGTCCGAATTGAACACAATCAGTCATCCAGTTTAACTGTGTATAACTATACTTATACAGCTTAATCGCTTTTAAGTACTCTTTAGGCGATGGAATAGTTTCCTTTGCTATCAGAAGCAGCAAGAAAGTCAGCATTTCTAGGACTTTTCAACACAAATACGTATGTGATTATCGGTCCTTGCAAATTTGAACGGATTGGACAGTTTAATTATCAAATATTCCCAATTCAAAAATGCTTTCAATTGATTTCATAACAATGAATAAAAACTAGTCTTATTTCGCAGATTTGGATGCGTAATAGGTCCAGGATCGGGGGTTTTGAGGTTATTGGGACACCAAATATAAAAACTAGACCAAGTCGTTTTTAAAGTAGGTGTTCCATAAGGAGGAAATGCTATTATTAATAAAGTCTTTTCAGTCCTTCTTTCATTAATGTCATTCCATCTTTAAAATAAAACAAGATGACCACTATCTCTTTCAAATATACGAGGTCTTTGAGTGCCTAAGCAAAAGATGCGCTATCTACTACTCTACCACTATTATCTTCCATCTTTTTTTTCTTCTTACCACCTTTCCTATAACTTATTTTGCGGTGGTGAGAACAGTGATCGGTGGCTTGAAGACCTTTCTGATTATTATCTAAAAGCATTGAAATTGGATTTTTATCATTATAGAACAAGCAAAGCAACTAACGCTCCTACAACCCTCAAGCGTGAATTAATAGCATGCATGTATGTATATTTTCCTTGCTGCGTTATGATCAATAACCACTGGTAAATGACAGTTTTTGACGTGTATATTCAAATTGCATATCTTAAAAGTACCACACATTGCGAACGCTTGACAAGTAAATGCCTTATGACATTCTATTATGTTTTTGCTCTTGAATTGCACTTTCACTCCATTTTAGACCAATCCTCTGAACATTCTATTTATGTGATTAAAAACTCTAAAATAGGAGTATACTGCAGCGATACAGCTTACGCAATCACGACAAATGGCTTGCTTAATTGAAATCGATAGCTTCTATTGGTTTGAAATGACGAAATCAGTGGAGAGATATTATAAATTCTAGATAGTTATAATAGTGCAAATGTGGTTATCGAGACTACAGAGATGTATGCTGAAGAAGTATCTATACTTGAGAAAAGTCATTCACGCAAGTTGTTGAAGAACTGCAGGTTTGACTTTTGGGAGTAAATATTAATTATTACAGTTTTTTATTTACCGTCCAAAGGAAAATCCAGTTTTTGGAGCGGCCAAATTGGAACCAAATGAAGTATTTATAGAAGGCCTATTAGGCTGTTGGCCAAATCCTGAAACATTGCTTTGTCCAAATCCAGTATTTGATGGCTGCTGACCAAATCCTGAAGTGCTATTTTGTCCAAATCCACCTGTTGTTCCGAAGCCTGAAGTTGCACCTTGGCCGAATGTAGGTGCGGTGCCAAAAGATGTTCTAGCCTGAGTATTAAATGGCATAGGTTGCTGTTGTAGCTGTTTAGCAGGAGTTAAAGCATTCGCGTATTCCTGAATCCTCATGCCACCGTGATCCATGACGTTATGCTGCAATTTGATTCTGTCATATTCTGAAGTTAGCTGTTGAACATGCTCATGGAGAGCCTTGTGGTTTTGTTCAAGCCATTCCAAAGACGCAAACATGTTCTTGATAGAGGGAATTATGAGTTGGGGGTCACCATTTTCATTAGCAAATTGGTCAACCAAGTCAACAAGTTCCTTGAATCGTTGCTGAAGATCACTTAGTACAGTATTGAAATACTCAAATGGAAATGGTTTGGATTTCTCCTTAAGATATTCAACAGCAACGATTTCACAGGATAAAGAGTTGGTTTTCTGTTGAATCAGATCAACATTAAAATTAAGCGTACCCAGTTGAGACTGGAATGATTCTAATTGCTGTCCCAATTGCTCCAGTAATGCAAAATGCTGCGGTCTTTTCAATTCCTTCAATTCTTTAGTTTGCTTTGACAAAATATCATTTTCTTTTTTAAATGCCTGTATGTCCTCATCAGCCTTCTTAACTTGTGCTTTAAAATTTGGATCAGTATCACTTAGTCTAGTGGTTGGTAACATATGAACCGGTTGCTGCATTGTGTTTTAAAAATTAAAAAGATTTATTGTTTACCAGTTTATTCCTCATCACTAGAGCACTCTACTTCATTACCTCCGTCCTTTGCTTTCCTGTCTTTCTTTTTGTCTGATTTACCTTTCATTTCCTTTTGAAGCATTGATTCTGGTGCATCCTCTAAGAAGAAGTAGTTTCCACTCAATTTTTGCTGCTTGTCTAACTGAGAATCAAACTTGTTGATTCTAGGTCTAAAATTCGTTGGATCTCTTCTAAATGTGATATCCAGAGTTTTTAAAAACGCATTCATTCCAGATAATAATGGTTGAGGTGAATTAGCATGCGCTTTAACACCAGGCGATCCATCATATACAATCACATTATCGGCTAAATAGGTTGCCATAATGAAATCATGTTCTACAATAAATGCTGTCTTTTTAGCATGAATAATAAACCTCTTTATCACTTTAGCAGCTATAATACGTTGTTCTGAATCTAAATAAGCAGAAGGCTCATCAATCAAGTACTAAGTTAGTTGTAATTACAATATCTGCACTTTGACCCAAGCATAAAATAATCGCTACACGCTGTAATTCACCACCTGAAAGTGTCATAACCTCATTATCTAATAAGTGATCTATTTTCAAGGGTTTCACTACGTCTGTTTGGAACTGCGGATGCATGAAAGAGTGTTTAATTTTTTTAAGAAATAAAAGTCGCACACTACCAGGAAATTTAGGGGAAATAGTTTGTGGCTTATACGATACCCTTAGTTCAGGAATATCTACAGTCAGGTCATCTGGTTTTATAGCACCTGCAAGCAATCTAATAAATGTTGTTTTACCTGTTCCGTTTTCTCCAAGCAAAACGACAACTTCTGAATCAGAGAAGCTACCCGATTCAACGTTTAAATGGAAATTGCCCATAGTCTTTTCCATCTTAGGGTAGTTATAACTAACTTGTCTTTCAATTTTAATATCATCGGCATTATTGGATATTTTGAACTGAAGCCCTTCAGGTCTGAATCTCATGTTCTCTGTAGGAATATGGCCGTCCAAAAATATGTTAATACCCTCACGAACAGAGTATGGCATAGTGACGACACCATAAGCACTTGGCATACCGTATAATACACAAACAAAGTCACTCAAATAATCCAAAACGCTTAGATCATGCTCCACGCAAATAACATATCTATCCTGATGTAGCAGCATGCGGATAGTTTTGGCAGCATTTAATCTTTGCTTGACGTCCAAGTATGAAGATGGTTCGTCGAACATGTAGAGATCAGCTTGTTGAATCACAGCAATTCCAATGGAAAAACGTTGTAATTCTCCACCAGAGAGTTGGTCTACCTGTCTCTCTAGTAGTCCATGAAGATCCAAGTGTCCTAAAACAGTATCTATTGACATCTCCTGAGAAGTGTGTTTTCCCTTCAGTAAATCGCCTATCTTACCTTTGACCATTTTGGGAATTTGATCCACATATTGCGGTTTTATGATGGCTTTTAATTCATCTTCTAATAGTTTTGTGAAATAGGTTTGCAACTCTGAGCCACGAAAATGCTTAATGATATCAGTCCATTCCGGAGGAGAATCAAACTGACCAAGATTAGGTTTTAACTTGCCACTCAGTATTTTTAAAGCAGTTGATTTACCAATACCGTTTTGTCCCACCAATCCCAAAACCTGACCATTACGAGGAACAGGTAAACGATGAAGCTTGAATGAGTTAGCAGAATAACGGTGTGTTGTATGCTGGCTTAAGTTTTTCGGAAGATTAATTATATTAATAGCTTCGAAAGGACACTTTTTGACACATATTCCACAACCAATGCAAAGTGATTCTGAAATCACTGCAATTTTGTCTGTTTTAGTTACTTCTATACATAACTTGCCCATTCGGACAACAGGGCAACTCTTTTTACATTCCAAGTTGCATTTCTTTGGTAGACATCTTTCATCATTAACAATGGCAATTCTAGTTACGTCACTCATAGGATGGGGTGTTTTATTTTTGAGATAAAAAAAGATACATCAAAATCAGTCAACAGCAACAAATTTGATTTATTTTAATCTATTACTTAGCTCTGTCCTTTGTGCCTCCGTAAAATAACCGTCAATTAGCAAGTTTAATTCAGATTTGTCCTTGATTCTTGAAAATTGTTTGATAGACCAAGTCATAACCCATAATTGCACATCTTTTCCCCAAAAAAACTTTTTTATTCTCTCCATGTGCTGCTTATATTTTTCATTAATAGACCCACTTGCATATATGTCTAGTTGTATAGAATCCAGCAAAGACCTAGCAGCCAGTATTACAGTGTTTAGCATTAGATTGACCATCTTAACTGTGTCCTCATCTGGGGGCCTCTTTGAAAAGTATTTTATGTAAAACAATAAATCCCAATAGATCATGTAGAGCAAACTCATAGATTGAGCGCTATTGATCCTTTTGACACTAGATGTGATTTCTGAGAGTATGGAAACAAACTGAGGATATGCTAGCCATGGCACAACGTGATTAGTAAAATCTTTGTAAGTCTGAATGTAAGTAAAATAGAGATTCAAAATGGTTTGGTCTTTGTATGTTACCAATAACGGCTGCAAGTGGTGCAATTGTTGAACCAAAATAAGACCTTGAAATTCGCTGGGTATCTTGAACTTAACATGAACAAACTTGTAGTGAGAAATGATTTTGTCGTTCAAAGCATATATTTCCTTAAGATTTGACTTTGTAAACTGTACATTATCAGAGTTTAACAGTTTGTTAGTTAAACTTGATTGAACATGGCCTTTTAAGTCAATTTGCTTGACTACTAACAAGAGCAGCTCTTTGCAAATTGCAAATAGAGATTGCATAGTGCCATTGAAAGATGATATTATAGAATTCACCTGTGCATGTGCACTTGCAGCTCGAACTTCTTCTTGGTCCACAAGTTTGCCGCCAATTCTTTCATAAGCTACCAATAAATCATGAACTTGTCGGACATTGGTGTTGAATGGAATACTCCTTGCTTTTATGTCCTCACACCTATCTGGTTTGCCAACGTACTTAAGTTCTTGTAATAACGCAAAGTTCTGGTGAATAAAATTCTGCATGCTTTCAGAATTGTAACAAAATTTAAAACACAAAAATCACATGAGTCAACAATGGTTTGTGCGTTAGTATGACTTGATTAAATTACGAATGAGAGCTTTGATTCAAGCTTGATTTGCACTGCATGTTTTTTTACAATTACATCGTGGCACCCCTTTACATGATTTTTAATTTTTGGGGATATTTTTGAAACTATGTGCGGTATTTTTGCGTATTTGAACTACTTGACTGAAAAGGATCGTCAGTTTATTTTGACTACAGTGTTAACTGGTCTGTCTAGATTAGAGTACAGAGGGTACGACTCTGCCGGTATAGCAGTAGATGGTGGGGATGATGGTATTGTTTACAAGGCTGTTGGTAAGGTTGAAAACTTGAGAAAGATGGTCAAAGATAGTGACATAAAGAGTGGGGGTAAGGTAGACATGTCTGTGAAATTCACTAACCATTGTGCTATCAGTCATACTAGATGGGCCACTCACGGGCCACCTAGTGTAAAGAACTGTCATCCGCATACTAGTGATGAGCATAATGATTTTTTGGTAGTTCATAATGGTATTATTACGAACTTCAAGGAATTGCGAACTGTATTGGAAAAGAAGGGCTATGGTTTCATTAGTGACACAGATACTGAGTGCATTGCTAAGTTGAGCAAATACATTTATGATTCACACAAAAGCAACCCAAATTTAACATTTACTTCATTAATGAAAGCTGTAATCAAGGAACTAGAAGGCGCTTTCGCTCTAATTATTCGCTCAAAGTACTTCCCAGGTGAAATCATTGCTGCTCGTCGTGGTTCCCCGTTGATCATTGGTGTTAAGACAAACAAGAAGTTGAAAGTTGATTTTGTAGACGTTGAATTTGGCGAATCGGTTCCTGGAGATGAGAGTGCATTGTTAAGAGCTACAACAGTTGCTGAACAACAAGCTCAAAAAGTTCGCCGTAGTCAGAGCCGCGCGTTTTTAACTGAGGATGGAACTCCTCAACCTATTGAATACTTCATAGCTAGTGATGCCAGTGCCATTGTGGAACATACAAAGCAAGTTATGTACTTGGAAGACGATGATATTGCACATATTAGTGATGGTGAGCTGCATATCCATCGTGTACGTAGAGATGAGTCGGCTTCCACTGTTCGATTAATCGAGACGTTGGAACTGGAGATTGCGCAAATTCAAAAGAGCGGATACGCACATTTCATGCAAAAAGAGATGTTTGAACAGCCAGAAAGCGTAGTGAACACTATGAGAGGTAGAGTGAATTTTGATAATTACAAAATAACTTTAGGAGGACTAAGAGCTTATTTGGCAAGTATTCGTAGATGTAGGAGAATTGTATTTATTGCATGCGGTACAAGTTATCATTCCTGTGTAGCTACCCGTGCTGTATTTGAAGAGCTCACCGAAATACCAGTGGGATGTGAATTAAGCAGTGATTTTCTTGATCGCAAAACACCAATATTTAGAGATGATGTCTGCGTATTTGTCAGTCAAAGTGGAGAAACGGCTGACACTATATTGGCATTAAGATACTGCTTGGATAGAGGTGCTTTGTGCGTGGGAGTTACTAATGTAGTGGGATCCACCATTAGTAGAGAAACCCATTGCGGAGTCCATATCAACGCAGGTCCTGAAATTGCTGTAGCGTCAACAAAGGCATTTACTTCCCAGTTTATCGCATTGGTAATGATGGCATTGGTCTTAAGTGAAGATAGAATTAGTAGCACTGAAAGAAGAAGAGCTATTATTGACGGATTGTATGAGCTACCAGAAAAGATCAAAACTGTCTTAAAGCTAGAGGGGTACATTAAGGAGTTAGCACAGTTGCTGAAAAACGAAAAGAGCTTATTGATCATGGGAAGAGGTTATCAAAACGCTATTTGTTTGGAAGGAGCGCTCAAGGTAAAAGAGATCTCTTATCTTCACAGCGAAGGAATTTTAGCAGGAGAATTGAAGCATGGTCCGCTAGCGTTAGTTGATGCAAACATGCCAATCGTGCTTTTAATGACCAAGGATTCTATTTTTACTGTATCTTATAAATTAACGTAGAAGGTTAAGAATGCGTATATGCAAATTACAGCACGAGGAGGTACTCCATATATTATTTGTAATGAGGGAGATGATAACATTGATGGTAAACATTTGATAAGAGTTCCGCAAATTGTAGATTGTTTACAAGGTATTTTGACAGTTATTCCAATGCAATTACTGAGCTATCAGCTAGCTATCGCTAAATCAGCAGACCCGGATAATCCTAGAAATTTAGCAAAGAGTGTTACGGTTGAGTAAATGAATCAAATAAATCAAGATTAATCTAATCTCTTGTAAAGTTATAAGGATGCAAAACTGATCCTTGCTAAGCAAAAATAACTTGGCTATTATCTGAACAAGACTCGCATAGATAATGAATGCAGTTGGCATATAAATGGGTACGATGATAAAACTGTTTTCACGAGTTCGCGACATGTGCCCTTGGATATGCATGGTTGCATTACAAGCAGCTCGATTGTTTTCTTGAATATATCATTTATCGCGAATTTGTATGCATTTTTATATAATTTCATGACTATTTCAAATTTTTCCAATAGGGACATCAAATATAAAAACTGGACTAACTTTCTGCAACAACTTGGAACATTATTTCAGCTTTAATAATTTTATGGATTTAAGAGGCGAGTGGACATTCAGCTAGTTGCGG
>JADGIF010000058.1:0-25605 GCA_018985225.1 Amoeboradix gromovi
GGACACTACTGTGAAAATTTCAACTGGGTAAATCTCGTCACCCGTTTTTTACCCAAAGTCTGCTTTTTACAGAGTGTGTCCCAAATGAGGGATCTGGAATATCAAGAAATGCTTGATTTTATTAATAGCGAATCAACATTTATGTTTGTATCCGGCATACCAGGATGCGGCAAGACTTTTACAATAAAAAGATTGACGAACATAAATTATGTAAACTGCATGTGTGACGAGATTAAACTGAATGAGAAAATTAATATTTTGGACGAAATCGATAGCATTAATAAACAGACATGGGAACTATTGTTTGGCCATGTTAGTAATGGGAGCAAAGTAATAGGAGTTGCAAATACTTTGGACATTGGGTTTATTCCGGATGAGCTCTTAAATGATTTGCGAGTGGTCTCTTTTGCACCATACAATGCAAATGAATTAACTGAAATAGCAGCCAGCATAACGAGGGATCTGGATATATCAGTTGATTCCAAGATATTAGATTTTTTAGGTAGAAAGTGTTCAAACATCGATGATGATGTAAGGCGACTGCAATCGTGGATTAAATGTTTGCCAGAAAATCCGAGCATAAAAGACGTGATTGAGATAACTAAAAACTCGCAGATTACTAGGTTCCATACAATGCCAATTCATGCTTAACACCTTTTATGTTTTCTGTATTTAACTTTTGTTTTTGATATTAATAAACAGAAGAAGATTAAAAAAATATCCTTTCAGCAGCTTTATCAGAAATGCAAGCCTCTTTATAAAAATAAGCATTCAATACCATTAGCTAATTATAGTGAGTTTATCGACTTGCTAAATGTACTGGAGTCTAAATCTTTTGTAAATATCAAAAAAGGAAACGTAGAGCTGGATGATAGTGTTGAGAGTAGTTTATTCTCAGCTGATGATGCCACTAAATCATTGTATTACACTAACATATCATAGTCTAATGTTGAAGAATAAATTTAATTTTTCAAGCTTTGTATCTTAATTTTTATCCCATCGAAATTATGATGGACGATGAGATCCCCAATGATATTAGATATGCCCTGTGTGACATAGATGTCGAATACACCGTTAAGCGGTGCCAGCAGGCTGATTACAGGATACTACATCGTCATCCATGCACAGAATTCTTGATGTTATTTAGTTCCAAGTTTGTAGAAGACAATGACGGGTACTTTCCATGGCAATTGATTGGGCTGATGTCTAGTAACATCAAACAAGAGGTTATACTAAGAAGCATTGCTAATGAGTTGCCGTGCTGTCATTTATTGAGTTGTATAAGACTGTACGGTGACTCTGTTGCTAGTAATATATTACTTTTCTATGCCCAGTTAAGTAATCCTAAATTGCTATCTCTCTTGAATAAAAAGCCCAAGCTTCTTCCATTTGAAATACCATCAGATGTAAATGAACATCATTTTATGAACGCAGTTATTAAATTAATTCAGTCCGAGTACGATATCTCATATATTTATGATCTACCTGTGCAGTTAAAATCTTACGTATTTACCTGGCATTTCACAAATATGTTTTATAGCAATAAGCAATATCGGTTGCTGCTGAACAATAAGCTGTATTTAAACGTAGATTGCCGTAATCATATCTTCAATATTTTAAAATCAGATGCATTCAACAATCAGATTCATTATTTATGCCGCGGGTACTTTGATGGAGAAAGAGATGATGAAGATGAGCATATAATGACGCGGTTGTTGAGTTTATACAATTATGATGAATTAATAGTTGCATATCAATACTTGCTGCATGATTATAACAGTAAAATCAAACGCATATCGTAAATAACCCTCTTGGAATCTCATTTATTGCGTTTTATCGATTTGAAAACCAACTACAAATTATTGCCAATTTTGATGAATCGTAAACCCTTGGAGTGCTGCTCGTTGCTACTATCTGTATTAGAATGGTCGTATATATCTACTGAATGCTGCAATATTGTGTTTTCAATGATTTATGAACTATGGGACACATTGACTATAGCTATACAGCGTGACATTTTTACACAATTTGTTCTTCCGTTGCTGTATAAATCATACAATGCACCATATGTTACTGTGCATTGTTTGGAAATAACCTCTAGAATGACAGGAATTGAATCATTTCATGAATTAATACTACAAATTGCATTTTCATTGATACCGCCTCTTGGTAAACTGAGAAGAAGTATGGGTGATGTTGAAATAGAAATAGACAATATCTATTACAGCAAGTCAGTGGGATTAAAAGCGTTAAAGTGTGTAAGTAAGCTACCATCTAAGATGGTGTTAGAGTATATCAAAAGTGATTCTGATTTAATAACATCCTATATCACATCTATAGAACCCAGGCTGATTCATTTTAACTCGAAAAGCAGTAGTAATTTAGATAATGACAATTCTGACAACTCTGATGACTTTGACGATTTAATTCATTTTTTGGGATTCTTTGTGGAATTAGAAATAGAAGAGATTCCTAGACAAGACTTTCAACAGCTTCAGACCAGATTGCATGTGGAAAGTAAAACACCTTTAGAATCAGAAATGCAGTGGGATGGTTACTTGCAATCATTCATTTTGCTATCTCAATATCCGTGCTCTACTACACAGTTTAACAAGCTATACAAATTCACTGTCTCAGACATAGTGAAATGGAGCTTAGAGTTGATCAGCTTTAGTTATTATTGCCGCTCTGCTACGCCTGATCAAGCTGAAATAATTTTAATTTTGTTAAAACAATGTTGTGATAACATTACACGAGTGAACAGTCAAACTAGTTGTGGGGTAGCAGCTGTTGGTACGCTGGAATCTATCACTCATAACAGTCATTTGAATCTCTTCTTGAACTATGATTTTCTAAATACCCTAATTGAGATTATACCAAACCTTCCGAGGCTACCAAGTTTAACATATTACAAGAAGTGTTACGCAGAAATAAAGAGTACACCACTGCTTATGCATTTGAGTGGTAAAATAGTAGATTTACTGGCAGATTTTCCCGATGGCATGGATATAAACATCAAAAACATGGAAAATGATATCTCTTCAGTAGTATATCAACGCCAAATACTCTGGAGTATAGGTATTGAAAGGCGTAACTCTGAGTTGTTGAGCAAATGTAATGCGTCTTCTCTGGTTAATTTAAAAGCAGTGGTAGAGTATATCATCTCTATCGACGCACCGTTGGACTGGTACAAAACAGATGAATATTACTTGCCTCGTCCCAATAGTCTTCTCTCATTCGTTATCAAGTATCAGCTGATTCCAGCAATTTGTACATCCTTGACGGTACCGAATATGAAAATTACCAGAAATATGAACCTTGAATTCTTGAAAAATCAAGCACCGTTTAATCAAGAATTAAGTAGTTTCTATGTAAACCACTTTATGGAATATTTAGACTATGACTTGTTGCTGAATTTATATGGATTAATGGACAGCGAATTTTATTCTAAAATGAACCAGCGCGGTAAAAAGATATTGTTTAAACCATTGCACGGCTTAGACATAAACTTACTGGACAACATTTCAACTCAGATAGACTGGATTAAATTGGCAATGTCAGCAAAAAATCATCTGAATTGTACAAACACTGAGACATTAAAAGATGTTGGGGAATATCTCTTTAACAAGCTGACTTACTATAATATCGATGTACTACTAGACATTGAAATGCTTGGATTGGAGGCTCTTTTCGAGACATGCAAAGTTACAAACTTGAATGGTGAATATTTGAGCATCTTACTGAGCAAGGACACCGATTTGCAGACAAAATGCAGCAATTTTCTTCAAAAAGATATTTCAATGACACTTATGCTTGGGCTTGTGAGGCATTTGAAAAGAAACAAACTGATAGACTTACTACTCTACCATGAGAAACCGTTTGACTGGATAGTGCATTGTGTAGCAAAGTATGAGCGAGATGGATTAAATACTTATGGGTTAGCAAAGCGGGGCTTTTGCAGTTTGGAACCACAGAGACTTTTGTGCCTAATGCAGAGGTATACAGAGTGTGTAGAACTGTTGAAAAATGCGTATTTCCAGCCAAATCAAGCTGTGGAGGGAGTGTTTGAAGAATTGCTGGTAGAATAAGGAAAATCTGTGACGGATACGACAGGACATCCTATCACTTTTTAGTACAGTCTTATTTTACTAAATGATTTTGGGATTGCTTGGTCCTCGAAAGGCCACTCTTTCAATCGGTTTAGCATTAGCACCACCAGACGCTTCTAGCCTCAGAGCCGGAATACTGCATGGAGCCTTGCAGTTGCTGGCTTTGCGCGGTGATACAGACTTGAGAAATTGGTATCACGTATAATTTCGAGTGCCTTGTTGACAAGGCAAGTAAATAAGTGAACTTTATCGGTTTATATAAATAAATATGTTATGAACTATTTGAAATGAATTGAATATTATATAAGATATAGATAAAAGACCCATAACATGAGCACTTGCGTTAGTATTTTATAGCGGACCACAAGAAACACCACATACGCAAAATGATCCAAAATGAAGCTGTTCGCTATGCATTACTGCAAGGAAGAACTCCCAATATAATCAGGTAAAGTACAACTTTATCTGTATCCTCGTGTTTTCCTTGCTTGCAATTGAATTGTCAATATTTCCAGAAGCTCAAATAGGAAATAAAGGCAGGTTTAGTGACAGGATTGCAGCAATCCTATGCTCAAGCACCTCAGGGAAATTTAAACATTTTATTCGTGTTCATCATTATTATTTGGAATCAGCACAATCTTACCGGCTGTTAATTTGCTCTCGATTTGTCTATTTGCGTCGGCTCCATCTTTCAGATCAAATTTATACCCTACAAAGCATTTCAATTTTCCATCTATTAACAATTGATTAATTGACATGCAGTATGACTTTGGTGCATCCGTGTATAGTTTGTAAGAGACTCTGCCAAATATATTTCGAGGAATTGCTTTGACCAAGGTACTCAGTAAAGAAATCAGCGGATTTCCGTCGCCCCCAAATCGTGCATCACCGGCTTGAGTGCTATAAACCCCACCATCTACGATATGAGGTTCTATAAAATTCCAGTAATCATCTCCACCCACTGTGTCTATAACAGCATCATACTTTTCCTTTGAGTACAACTGGTCCTTAAAGTAGCTGCTACTGTAATCTAGAATATCGCTGGCACCAAGAGCCCTGCAAGTATCCGCATCTATGGCTGAGCAAATCCCAGTAACATGAGCTCCTAAGTTACTAGATATCTGAGTCGCCCAGCTACCAATACTTCCAGCGCATCCTATAATCAAAACTCTTTTATTGTCATTTGCCACAATCTTGCAATGATCAATGACCGAAACATAAGCAGCCAAGGCAGAAGTAAGTGTACCTGCCGCCTCTTCAAATGACAAGTTTATTGGCTTATGTATTATAACGTCGTGCTTAAAGTTTATTTTCGTGTAATCAGCAAATGTTCCACTTGCCGTAGGATATGAAAACTGACCATAAACAGCGTCGTTAATTTTAAATAAAGTCTTTGCATTTTCTCCAACATTTTCTACGATGCCAGAATAATCCATTCCCAATACTGCCGGCATTTTCATTGGGAAAAGATATTTTAGATGGCCTTGCCTTAATTTAACATCTCCGTGTGCTAATCCTGCAGCTTTTACTCTAATGATCACATCGTCTGGTCCCGTAATATCTGGTCTAGTAACTCTTTCATATTTCAGTTTGTCTGCTGATCCGTATTCATGAAAGACCAGTGCATTCATTAACAATTTACGGGACATGTTTAAAAAATTATTGTTTAGTACATACCCTCGTCTATGAAAGTCCTGATTTGCGAAAAAATTGATAAAATCCAGAGAAGCCAGCAATACCAGATGCCCCGTTGCAGTGATTGCTCATTCTTTCTCTACCCTGAGGCGGGACTGATCTGATATACTTAATGTATATCACTCCATCTACTTTCAAATGGCAATTTACACGGTAATAAAATCTCAAGAATAAATGATTTATCGAGAATATATGAACAATAACGACCAATCTTCATGCTTTCTGGTTTTCCGATCAACATAAATACGCGCTACTCTTTCTTTTCATCAATGAAGAATGGGCCATGTTCAAGTGTAAAGAGCGAGGAAAGACAATGGTGGAGTGTAATGAATCATTTACTAGTCAGGCGTGTACAAGGTGTTGCACTGTAAAGAAAACCAGCTTGGAAAGCTACATCTGTAAAAACTGTCATTTGGATATATATAGAGACCATATAAATAAAGTATATACCTAAAAGTACATGTCTCCTTACTTAATAACGCCTCAGGGTAGTGAAAGAATGAGCTTTTACTGTAATGGAGCAACTGAAATATCACTTCTTGTGAAAATTCTCGATTTTCTCTCAAATCGGGACTTTTAACAAGAAGTGATATTTCTGAGCATCTTTGTCGTAAACTCAATGTTGCATTGCTACTTAATACGGATCGCATAATTCTGTTAAGTAGTTCAAGCTTCGCAAAGCTTTTAAACAAGGGTGATTACACAAAGAACAGATATTAAAGTTAATGTGTAGTAGCGTTTTATTCGTCAAAGTCTATCAGGAGCTCAGAACTCAAATCGTCTTCTTTAACGGAATTCTTTTTCTCTCGGATCTTGTAGAAAGCTGTTTGTTTTAACATGGGATTGGAATAATTCTTTGGAGTTTGAACCTTTGTCTGTCTCTTCAGTAAGTTGGAAACTCTGTCGTTCTTTTTCGAAATGCAATCAAAAAAATCCTCGGTTGACTTGTCCAGTATTTCTGGCTTTTTAAATTCCTTTTTCTCAAATTGGAATACTGAACTTGAAGTTTTCACATTTTGCCTTTCATTTTTACGGTCTTGGATCGATTCTCACAAATGCACAGAACAGAGCACATCTGCCGTCAGTCTTTTGCATTGACGGTAGCGTATGGCTTCGGTTCCACCGACATAGTGTATACTTCCCTTTTTATGAATCATCAGGTTTTGTCTCCAGATTGGATTTGACAAGACAACTACATCGCCCTCGTTTACTTGCTCAATATGTTTAATGCATTTGATACTTAGGCCCTTCATATCCGTAAGCTCAAAAAGAGGATTTTTCAATTATTTGAACTACTCCAACTGTATACCAATTTACGGCAGGAATCTATGCAAATTTAATAATTTGTCTAAGCTTATGTATTTGCCACCTGTTGCAACTTCATGAAAATCTGTGACAGGTATGTGTAGTCTTCTTTCGATAGTAACTTCCTTTCCTTCAAAGCTAGCTTCTATTAGGTCCTCAAGCATCAAGTTTTGAAATTTTAAAAATGTTTTGAAATTTTAAAAATGTTTTGAAAAATATTGAAAGTCGATTGCGAGGTTTGGTCTTGGACACGAAATCAAGTGCAGTTCCAGCGAGTAATGCAGCGTTAGTTCTAGATTCTTGGACACGCTCTATAAAAATCAAGTGTTTTTCGAGTAAATACCTCGTGAAGTACGAAGGTATAGCATTATTAAAACTTTTTCTCCTACCATACCAAGACTTTCTTGAGACTCACTAGTTGATCTAATTCCCTCTTTTGAAAATAAACTATAGTACACCTTTTATGTAATTTCAAAAGTCATCGAGCTTTAGAATATATGGGACATCAAATATAAAAACTAGACTAACTTTCTGCAACAACTTTGAACATTATTTCAGCTTTATTAATTTTATGGATTTAACAGGCGAGTGGACATTCAGCTAGTTGCGGAGTTGACGAGACGAGAATGAAGGAAAATAAATAACTCTTTGTATCGAAATTTCAAAAATAAATAGTGTGTGCAGCTATTCTGTACAGTTATTCTCTTGCTCTGTTGAAACTAGACTAGCACTCTAATTCATAATATGAATATCATACTTCAAAGTAATATAGCGTCTGTAAGAATGAAATTGACAAGAGTAATGATGTTAGTATAACATTAAATGGAATAAAGAAAGAGTACCGTCTAAGAAAATGCACCTTTTGCTTAGATGCTCAAAGACCTCACATATTTGAACGAGATTCAGGGTCTTCTAGTTTTATTTTAAAAAGAGGAATACAATCAATGAAAGAAGATTGGTATAATAGAAGATCTTTTATTAATGATAGCATTTCCTCAGTATGGTGCACCTTTAAAAACGAGTTAGTCTAGTTTTTATATTCGGTGTCCCATTTGTCAATCTTGAAAATAACAATATCAACTTTTTCTACAACAAGAAAACCTAAACAAGTCAGAACAATAGAGCCACAACTTACATGCAATTACGAGAAACGCTTTATTAGTTAAATCTCAAACTATTTTCCAAATATTTTTCTTGTGATCTCCTTAATACATGCAACAACTCAACCCAAATGCACAACTATTACAAAACCCGCTACCTGTTAATGCCAGTGCAGCTCAGTCTCTGGCAAGTGTGCTAAGTAGTAACTTGGGTCCCAAAGGTACCCTGAAGCTTCTTGTTAGTGGTGCAGGGGCTCTCAAGTTGACTAAGGACGGGTCCGTGTTGTTGGGAGACATGACTATTACTCATCCCACAGCTTTAATGATTGCTAGAAGTGCTTCAGCTCAAGAAGATGTTTGTGGTGATGGTACGTCTAGTGTTGTTCTTTATGTAGGTGAAATTATGCGTCAATGTATGGTACATATCGAGGAAGGAATCCACCCATCTCTATTAGCTGATGGTATTGAAAAGGGGATAGAATTAGCCCTAGAATATCTCAGTGCTCATAAGACTAGAATTGAAAACGATATTTTGCAACAATTAGTTAAATCTGTAATTGGAACCAAATTGTCTTCCCAGTTAACTAATCACCTTTCTAAAGATATTGTAGAAGCAGTCGAAATCACAAGAAACAATCCTACAATTCAGGGAATTGATCTTCATATGGTTGAACTTATGCACATGCGCCATAAAACTGATTTAGACACTAGATTAGTCCGTGGCTTAGTTTTAGATCATGGGCCGCGTCATCCTGATATGCCAAAATCTCTCAAGGATTGCTTTATTTTAACTCTGAATGTCTCCCTCGAGTATGAAAAGACAGAAATTAACTCCGGGTTCTTTTATAGCACTCCTGAACAACGTGAGAAGTTGGTCGAAAGTGAGCGTGCATTTGTAGATGAAAAGATCCGTAAAATTATTGCATTAAAGCAGTCAGTATGCACCAACAACCAGGGATTTGTAATAATTAACCAAAAGGGTATTGATCCTATCTCACTAGATATGTTGCAGAAACAGAATATATTTGCTTTGAGAAGAGCTAAGCGTCGTAATATGGAAAGGTGCTTTTTGTTAACGTAGATTGCAGTTAATATGTGGCGGTGTGGCTCAGAACAGTGTTGACTCATTATCTAAAGATATTTTAGGGTATGCTGGCAGTGTTTACGAGGAGACGTTAGGTGAAGACAAGTATACTTTTGTTGAACAAGTTAAACATCCCCACAGCTGTACACTCTTAATCAAAGGAAGTAATGATTATACCATTGCACAAGTTAAAGATGCAATCAAGGATGGATTAAGAAGTGTAAAGACAGCTTTGGAAGACGGTTGTGTATTGCCAGGTGCAGGATCTATCCAAGTCGGATTGTATCATCATTTAAAGAATGCAAAAGTCACTGGACCAAAGAGATATGGAGTGGAAGCATTTGCAAGTGGGTTGTTAACGATTCCAAAGACTTTAATAAGAAATGCAGGATTAGATGTCCCGACCACTTTGAGTGATTTGATGGATGCAAATACAGATGATAGCAAGTTGATGGGAGTGAATTTGAACACAGGTAAGCCGTTAGACCCTACTGTCCAAGGTATTTGGGATGGCTATAGAGTATTGAGACATGGGTTGAACAGCAGTGGATTGATCGCAATGAATTTATTGCTTGTTGATCAGATCATGAGAGGAGGAAGAACTAGTTTGAAAGACAACACAGGAGGAGGAGCACCTGGTGGAGTGATTGCTTAAAATAAATAATGCGATTTCTTCTATAAATTCATTCAAACTGATTTATCGTTACAACCAATCAATATCACTGTGTAATATCACAAGGTTATCTTAGAACATTAATTAAGTTTAGTTGAGTGTTGTAATGCAGCATATCTAGCTCTGCCTTTAAGCTTTCTTGATATATAGAAGCTGCTTGGGTTACATACTCGGATTGCTAGTTGCATCAATATAGCTGAGTCACTTTGCTCAGCATATCAATGTTTCAAAACTCATCAAAGAGTGATATAGATGATAACAGCACACTGGTAGATTGTGATATTAGCAAAAACCCGTTATTAAGAAGTTCATCCCATTTGGAGAGACTGAGCATGTGCATATAGACTGGCTTATATTGAAATGAAGAATAAATTAATTGAAAACATTTAGACTAAGAACAAACTTAAAACTCATCAAAAAGTGAGGCATGGGCCACTAAAACAATGCAAGTAGATCTACGCTATTTATTGCGTGGAGGCCATGTAGAAGGTTTTGCTCGGGTGCTGTGACCTCTCAGTGCATACAGCAGTTCTTGAGATGTCCGATATATCTAGCAGTTATAAGTAATCATGTTCAAGTCGGTTTCGTAAACTCCGGGGACCTCTATTTCATTAGCTTGTTATACCAGTGTTGTTACAAAGGGTAAACAGTTTCTGTGCGTGAACGCTAGCTACAGTCTTCTCTATAGCGCTAGCAGGTGTCCACAGACTTTAGCAAGTATCTATTTCTGGTGAAAATGCTTGCGGTATAAGCTCTCTGGCACCTCATAAAAGTGTGCTGCACTGCATGAGGGATACCTCCAATAGTACATGGACTGTAATGCAATCTAGATAGGTGTGGCAAGGAAATGTGCCATCTTGGACTAGGACGAAAAAGAGTGTTGAAAAAGACAACAAAAGGATATAATAAAGATTACGTTGTGGTAGGCTTTTTCCTCCTCGCCTCGTAAATCAGAAAAATCGCTAAACAGATGGAATGCCTGTATGAATTTTTTTGCATCTTTTTATAGAGCAGTATGCCCAACATGCAGATCATCGTTTCTTTCTTTCGCAACAACCCTATTAACATCTTCTTCAATGGAATGCTATTAAAGGAGCAGAAAGATTGTAGAATTTTAACAGCAATAATTGCAAGCCATTCTTTGCAATAAGCTTGCGGAAAAAAAGTGCTGAATTAAAGAACCCTCTGATGAATTAATATCCTTTGCAAATGCTTCATTGAGAGAATCCACTGATAACCGCAGCGCTGCTACAAGACCTCCACACTCTTCAACAATCACATCTTTTAAGCAGCAGTACTGTCTCATCTTCAAAGGCAAACCAATAACGGGCAAATTCAAGAACTCGTAGGCTTCGTGATTGCTGAGTAAGAAATCCTGTCTTGAAAGTCGAGGAAGTCACACAAATTCCACAGGGCTTTCTACTCCTTCGCTCAAAGAGTGCGTTGCCGATATGATGAACCGGATATTTGCTGGTAGCCATATACCGGCTGACTTGACCAAATGCTCCCAAAACCTCGCTTCACCATACTTTGCTTGTGCATCATCTAGAAAAATAACTGTGGTCTTGTTTGAAATCATTTTCCCAATTTTCTCTTTTTCTAAATCGATTCCTTTTGATGTCAAAACCTCAAACAATGACTCTTTCTTCAGGCATGAAATCCCTATTACTCTTTTATTGCGTGCCGCAGCTTTGTAGAGCTTATACGAGGAGCTTTTTCCCGATCCAGCAGGTGACGATATCAATACTATCGCATTTAAAGAAACCACACTGTCAAGTTCCGAAACCAGTTGCTTCCGTTCAAGGTGCTCTGTGTCAATATCAATACCATCAATCCTTATTGTGTATTCAAAGCGAGAGGATCCTGAAGTCGTAGGGCTTGAATCAACATCCATATCATTCTTGGATTTAACTATGAGCGCTGTTTTTGCCGTAGCTCCATATTTGACCGCAGTAAGAGGAAAATCAGGCTCAAGTGGAGCGCTTTCCATTCCGTCTTCAATATAGTGGAGGGTGAGTGACCTAAACTGCTCTGGAAGATCCAGGAGTCTACGTGTGGGTTCTACAGTTGTGGCTTTGATTAGATCAGCAACATCTCTGAGTGCCCTTTTTCTTGTATTCTCACCGGTATAGTGGGTTTCAATCTTTACAGCCTGGTTGTCCTTGTACTTGACATAAAATTCTCTGTTTTCTGTCATGATTATTTGAAGTTTCACTGATTCTCCACAAGTTGCAAAAGCCCTGGCATTCTCTCAAGCACCACAAATCCCGCAGGTAGAATCCTTTTCAAATCAGAAGTGCTTATCAATTAATGATATGTTATCGACGTTGGACAAAGCTAGATTCATTTGTTGCCTGCGCCATAGGATCATGTGTATAAAAACCCCAAATTTGAATTTCTTATTTTTCTTAAATATTTCTAGTGTACTAGAACAAATTTTGTTTGGCCGAGTGTAATGAAATTTAGCCAAGTCTCAATTGCGCTGTCCGTCTTGAAAAAGTACCATGGCAATTATACCATGTACTTCATTTTTAGACCGAAAACTACATTATCACTTTTCTTTTTATTTCGCTCTCAGAATGGACATACTTTGTTTATCGTGCTTTCCATCAAAGCGCCAAATTTCTTAGTATTTTTGCAGGTGCGCAATTTAGATTTTGCCTGCATAATAGTTGGCTGGGGATTCTCAAAGACATCAAAAGTGCTCAAGTTTAGTTGGCCAGTCAATGACTAAAATGAAGAGAATGCAAACTGCTGACAGATACAGAGCAGCTAATGAATTTCCAAAGACAGTTTTTTGCATCAAGCATAGTCACAAGGATAACAGTGAGAGCAAGTGATCAAGCAAATACATTGCAAACAAATACTTTACTAGATTAAACAACATCTGGGACTACCGCCACAACTTTGATTATATTCAACAGCCCCATAAGATCTGGGTAGTCATACTTCATCCGTATTGTGCAAACGCTATCACCGTGGGAATCATATCCAGTGAAAACACTAGCACTTGGATACTTGCGCTGAAGAAACGATTTCAGATTATTCTGGTCGTCTTTCCTCAAGCTATTGACTACAATTTTTGGATGAAATATATCTTTTAGTCTTGAAAACACTGGGCTGGTGTCCCAACTCTCGTGTAGATTCTTATTGAGGTCACAGAGCTCTTTAAATGGCAATATCAAGCCCTCTTCTGAATTAAAATCCTCCATTATAATGTAGGTCTGGTTACCCTCTGATATATCTAAAAATGATTGGATCTCTCTTTTGACTGCTGTGGATCTCTTCATGTTTGAAAAGAAGAGCTTTGTGCAAATAAAAGCGTTGATATACCTTATTTTTTGGTCAGACTGCTTATTGCATTCATTGAAAAAAGATACACACGCATTTCTTAACTTTGAGTCATTATCTAAATTGCTGTAATTCTTTGCTTCTATCCTAAGACATACACTTCCAAGATTGCTTGTGAGCTGGCATGCTACATCGACATATCGTTTATTGTTCTTATTGCTCTGTGCCAAATCCTGAACAATAAAGACACTACTAGTTACTTTTTCAAAGTTTGAATGAATGTCAGAGAATAGAGAAAACGGGACAAGGTCATCAAAGAGTCTAGGTGCCAGATCTATCCCACTTCGCTCTGTAATAATCTGTAATATCTTACTAGATGGTAGCATAAGCTCAATAGCTAAAGCAACCTGGAATACTACACCGACGCCCGTCAATGCATTGCTTCGTATTATCCCGGCAGCACTCACTAGCTGTGTATAGTAGCTAAGGTTGATATTGCTAGATATTTGTTTTAAGTAGTCTATAAGAAATGGATATGGAACAGTCAAGATATCACCATTAGAGTCACTACGTACACGCAGAAGCCCTACTTTAGTCAGATTTCGTATGTTTTCAGTGATGCATCCGCGAGGAAACTGAATCTCATTCTTTACCCTGACACCTCCCAGACTGCGATAGAATACCAAAGCAACAATACTATCAAAGACTGCGTTTCTAGATGTAAAGCCGCTAAATCTGTCATGCTCCGTGCTATAAAGTGCATATGCCCTCTTCAATGCATCATCTATAGATTCGTACGGCTTATCATAGAGGCTGGCCAAAAAGTACTGAATATTACGTGGCCGACCACATAATATCTTGCAATAACCAGCTGAATCTATTAAATCCATGGTTTCTTTTGTTAAAAAATGATCCAACACAGAATGTACATACGATTCATTGAACTCAGGCAGCACAGTATCACTAGGTATTAATGAACTACCAAAAGTCAAATGTTTATGAATATCACAACTTGTGCCTGTCATGACCACTTTGATACGTTTACAATTTAGAGAAGCGATAGTTGTGGACAACGCCTTTACAAATCGTGATATCCGCAAGCTACTGAAGTGTTTTTTGCTAATACCATCTGTTGTATCCAGCTTTGTGTAGTCTAAGTCCCCAGCCCAGTCCTGGATTTCATCAAAGTGCAAGATAATGTTACGTTCTCTTAACTCATCAAATCTGGTAGGCGAGACTGGCCTTGATCGTGATGGCTCGTTCTTGAATTTTATATCACCTATCACAACGCAATATTCATCTGGCTCTGTGATGATTTTATTGTAAACATCATTTAACAGATTGTTTGTAAAACTAGAAAAGAGGGTCTCATATTCACCCATTAACAAAGAAAGCGGCATTGTGTCTGGCAGCGATTTATTCTTTTGGAAAAATGCTTTGTCTAAGTCTTTCAACTCTGAGACATTAAATTGTACATAGTACCCACATTTCGAATAGTGTGCCACTGCACTTGTTTTGCCCATACCTGGACTGTCGTGTATTACTCGAGTGATATGCTTGTTATCTTCTTTGCTGCCGAGCGGTGTCTTTAGCCATTCGGAAAAGTCATTTAATTCACGCATTTCTAAATAGTAGGGAATCGATGGATTAAAAGGGTTGGTTTTTCTAACTTTTGCGGTATTGCCAACCCGAAGGTCTTTGAAATAACTTGAGGTATCCATGTTTCGATTGGGTGAGACGAAATATACGATCACAAGACTGTTTATAGCATTCATTGTTATCCACATCATAACGCAGCATCGGCCAGAGAACATCCAAGACGGTGGACTAATTCTATTTTAATGCCTTTTAGCTATTTTTTGCCTAACTGGTAATAAATTCGGTGGATTCTTGAAAAGTATTAGACTATGGCAATTCTAAGCGCTGATATTCAGAGGACTTCTTAATCACAGGTGCAGTAATTTTGCCTTTTTGAGACTAAGAATTCAAATGAATACAATAAAGCAGCTCTGCATATCCAGTGCTGATACACAAAAAATAGGCAACGCATCCAGTTCTCCCAGAAATTGGATCGTCTTGTTTTTGCTTTATTTTGGATAATGAGAACCACTGATGCCTTAACCGTCTTGATATTATTTCGGCAGTTTTCGAGCACAGCTTATGGGCGATCATTGCACTATGATAATGATCTGCATTTTTATACGGATGCAAGAAGTGTAATGAACACCTATAAAGTGCATCTAATAAATGTTTTTAATTATGGCTTGACCCACGCCTTAAATTAAGACTAAAACTCAGAAAAGATGTAAATTTAACAGAGTTGATGCGATACATTTCTTTTCCTCGTCAAGCTTAAAATTAAACATTGCAAAGCAGGTAAACGTAGACGCTCTCTTTGAGTAATGCTGCATTAACTTTTACTGGTTCAAATGCTCAGACTTGTTAAGTATGTATATTTTCTCGATTTTTAAAGTAGTAGAATAAAGTGTTTGCTATAATAAAAAGAGCAGACTGATTAAAGCGTTATACCCTAAGTCTCAGTGCAACTAAATCATAATCTGAAACTTTATGATCTTTCCAAAGCTAGAATTCTTTGCCATTTTTGCTCTCAGAGCGCATAGAAATTGAAGCAACGATCTATACTATATTATGTTATATTATATTGGTTTATTAGTTTTAAACAACATCTGGGACTAACACCACGACTTTGTTAGTATTCAACAGCCCCATAAGATCTGGATAGTCAATTCTTTGCTTCTATCCTATGGAATGCATTTCCAAGATTTCTTGTGAGCTAGCATATAAAATCCACATATCTTTTATTTATCTTGTTTTTTTGTGGCAAATCCTGGACAATAACGACACTCCTTGGTTTAGAAGTATTGCTTTCTGGAGTTACAAGTAACTATTCTTCCT
The DNA here is from genome assembly GCA_018985225.1 of Amoeboradix gromovi. Taxonomy (NCBI): domain Eukaryota; kingdom Fungi; phylum Sanchytriomycota; class Sanchytriomycetes; order Sanchytriales; family Sanchytriaceae; genus Amoeboradix; species Amoeboradix gromovi. The sequence goes on from JADGIF010000058.1 coordinate 16,174, forward strand.
TTATATAGGCAGATCAATTTCTTATTTGAACACTCAGAATATCTCTGAAACTGTGCTAATAACTTTTAGAAACCTATTGAATTACCTCTGATACTATCAATTCCTCTTTTTCTACCATCATGTTTCGCGTATTAGCAGCCAAATATGCTCATATTTTGTAGAAACTAGGCCTGACTTGATTGCATAGCTCAAATTGTGTAATATATACATTTAACAGATTTTTCGCTAGCCAAAAGAGACCAATTTTTGCATTTATTCAAATTGATGTCTAAATTTGATGCCGCAAGTGCTATATTATAAACGAAATTTTAATGAATTAATTTATAATCGTCCCGAAGCTATGAGGTGTTTGGTTTGCAAAGAAATATCAGATTTGAAATGAGCATTGATCAAAACTAGTTTTTAATTTATTAAATCTCTTATTCCTATTGGCATGTAGTTTTCTCGGTTTTTTTTCTCCTTTAAATCGTGAATTGTGTATATATGTCTTCTCAACTCCTGATCTCGTTTGTATTTCTTTTGGCAAACATTACATTGAAAGTTTCTAACAGGAATATGGGTCAGCAGATGTGCAATTAGTCTAGCCCTTTTGTGACATATTCTGCCACAACCACTCCATTTGCATTCAAACGGAGCTTCACTTTCATGTTTCTGAGAGTGCTCAAGTAACTCAATTAATGACTGAGCCCTGTAAATGCAATCTTTCCACTTACATAGCATGATATTTGCTATGGTAGAGGCTCCGGCTTTAAGTACCTAAGCAAGCTCTGTACTTTTCTTTAATTGGACCAAGTGCGCACGATTATTTTCATTTCCCATTTCTTTGTACTTGCATGGTCTTTGATTGGACGAAATGATCGAATCATCTGCATAGTTTTTTTATCCACTTGGGAAACCTACAAGTACCACAACGTGTAGAGTTATACAGAAGTGCCCACATCTTGTCACCTATGTATTAAGCGAAAGAGTTTACCAATTTACTTCTGCCAACCTTATTTTTCCAAATTCTTGAAGAGATACTTAATGAGCTAATTGTGCTTCTTGTCTTTAAGATCCTTTTGTAACTGTCTGGCTTGCTGATTTATTAAGCACCATTGAAGCGGTCCGGTAATATTTGTGCATGGCTACGAGTTTAACTCCTTTAGAATTTGCCTTTGTTCACTTTGCTGATGAATTATTTTTTCTTTGAAAAGTATTATAAAAATTTGAATTTTATTAGAAGACCCGTGCTCTCACAAAATCATATCAGTCGGTGATGCGAATCATATTAGTTTTGACCCGGTCTAGTTTTTTTGTTGATTTCTCGTTTTTTGGATCTGTTAGCTTATTAAAACTAATTCTGCAGTAAATAATCCCAATTGATCTATTGATTCTTATGCAACAGCTTTCCTTCTTTCAAGCACCAATATCTCAACCATTCGTCCAAATGCAATCTATTCTCCTCCTCAGCTGCATCTTCGGGTACAAACGAATTAAAGAAGCTAGGCAAATAAAACGGACTCAATATTATTCCAATTCCTATAGTTGCTTCCATTATTCCAATTATGAAATAGTTCATTTCAGATGCTACAATCTTAAAGAATCCCTCGCTCAAGAGACTTATAACGAATGGTGCAGATATGTATTTCAAGCAATTAAACCATAATATGTTTAATCTGAAAACTCTGTTATCGCTCATTTGCAGAGTGTCATTAAAATGCTGAATAAATATATCACCCTGGTATTTAAACAACAAGTAAAACTTCTTTTTTAGGCTGATTTCCTTTGGAGCTATCACTACAGCGCATATAGTTCCAGTCATAAACACTGCTATAGCCATAAAAGCTCGTAAATAATAGCTACCTGTGACATGATATATAAACGATCCAATTATAGGTGCCAATACCCACGATGTGTATGCTATATCGACAGAAACACTGGATAATTGATCAGAAACCATTTGCTTGTTGTAATAGTAAGTAGCTGCAATTATTTCACCCAAAGCAACAAACATCAAGAACAGACTTGAGTTATAATAGTCTACAGGTTCAATTAGGCTAGAAAACATACAAAACACAATACTTAGCAAACTACCGAATATCAAGACATAACTAGTAACTTTAATTCTAGAGTACTTGGAATATCTTTTAGAATCTAACAATGTGGTTACAATGGATTCTAATGTAGCATGTGCGCAGTTGATGCCAAACGTTAACATAAAAATGTAATAAAGAAAACTCCAAGTGCTTGGGAAAGGTAGACGCTGAAAGAGTTGAGGATACAAAATAAATGCCAGATGGAACTTGTTGTTGGTTATGTCTAATCTGGTCCAGTTTTCATGATCTGCTATGCAAATTACAATTATCCAGCCAATCAATTCAATTGTTATATTGATAAACACTATGATAAACGTGTCCTTCATCAGTTTCCCGTCCTTAATCTTGTATGAACCATATGCACTAGAACTGCCTATACCGATGCTAAGGCTGAAAAGAACTTGGCCTAGCGCATCCAGCCATAATCGGGCTCTAAAAAGCATCCTGAATTCAATTATTGAGACAGTATTAAGTAGAACATTCATAGCGTTAGGAAGGGTAACAGATCTAAGTAGCAACATGGTCATCATCAACATTGCCAAGGGATAAGTAAGATAGACAATTTGAGTTGTGTGTGTGACGCCTTTGTATATACTTATGAACAAAACAGTCCATATAAACAAGCAGCACAAGATAGTAATTATACACACCTCTACATTGAACACGTCTTGGTTTAGAATGTATATTTGAAAATACTCGTTTGGATTAGCTTCCCATGGAGTATAACTGCTGCGTATCATATATATTAATAGCCAACCCAAGATGACATTTAAATATGACATGCAAATAAGAGCCGCAAACATGGAAAGCATTCCGAAGCCTCGAAATGATTTCTTTATTTTATCAAAGAAAGTTATTATTCCGGTTCGATACATTTCACCACAAGATATCTCTAATGTGACCATTGTATAGCCCACCAGCCAAGAGAGAATCAGGTATGGAATCAAAAAAGTAATGCCCTCATATTTGCTTGCGATTCCTGGAAACCTAAGAAAATTTCCTATGCCTATTATGGCACTAGCAGATGCTACAATGTAGGAAAACCTACTTTTCCATCGTTCTCTTCTTCTAATTTGTTGCGGCATGGTCCAGTAAAGTCTCGTTGAATCTTAACTATTACTAGGTTACACATAAAACACAAAGGGTAACAAAATTTAATAAAACTATCTTTACTTATTACAACAATAAAAAGTCAAGCTCACAAAAGCCAAAAGAGCATCGATTGCCAACATAATTCCAATTCCTGCGGCCCATGAGGGCTTTATACTCCTTTCGAAGTTATTATGTTGGGCAACAGCTATTTCACAATCTTCTTTGCTACCAGGTAAATCATTACTGACACGGCAACTTCCAGACACAATTTTTGCATATAGATCAATGCTTGATACTTTGCCAGTATGAGGATCAACTGGGGGGACATCACCATTTGGACATCTTTTTGTATCAGTGTCGCGCTCACCATAACAATCATTTAATAAAGTGACGCCTGGATTACAATCGGGACCGAAATTGCAATTCTTCGTTATAAAATCCATATTGCGTTCATTTTTTTGTATAGCATTATTCAAAATTACACCTCCAAGAGGAAGTACTACTGCATTACCAGAGAGTAGTAGTACCCCAAAAACTATAGCACAAGAAAAATTGCACCGCCGAACGCATTTGTCATCCTCAGATTCCCAGCTCCTTTTTTGCTTCTTCGGAAAATGAGTACCTAACGAGCACTGTAATACAGCATTTAACATAGCCGGGGTTGGGATGTACTTTTCTACAAATAGTTTGTACTCGTTTGGATTAGAAAGCATATCAGCAGCTTTTTGAACCTCGTTAGGAAATTCTTGATCTCTAGCTTCTGAAGCCAAAGTGCCCAAGCCTTTGCGCATGTCATCAATTGTATTTTGAGATCTAATACTCAATTCCCTATTGTCCACACAGTTTCCAAACCGCTGCTCTTTAATGCAGCCCAGTAACACAGACGGAGTAACTTCTATAAGCAGATCTAAAAAACGTTTACCATTCACGTCTAGCATAGCAAAAAGGGATACCAAAAAATTGCAATCATATCTGAGTAAGACCCATAACTCCTTCAAAAGAGAACATGAGGGAATTTCGAGACTGCCTCATAATAATAGCCCCTATCAGGACTTTGATATCAAATTAATGTTCATGCGACTAAAATAAACACACAACACTTCTATGTTGACAGAAGAGTTTTTATTCAAATTAAAGATTTTTGACTGACGCTCCTTCTTTTTGTAACTCGGATATCTCTAGTTTTGCTTGTCATAAAAGGAAATAGCAAATTCTTACTATTTAAACCATTATGCAAAACTAGGTCAACTCTTTACAGAATCATCTCAAAAGGCAGATCTAGTTGTGTAGAGTATTTCATATATTATCAGCTATGCTACAGTTGACAATACCGCTGTCGATCCCTCCTCTTTTGTTACAAAGAGAGCGATAAGCTTACCAATGCTTGTTCATAACATTAACAACACTAGCTTCTTTTTTAAGATATAACAACAATTTGTTTTGCTGTACTGACAATTTTCATAGCTGTAGTAAATAACATGATCACTTCTTTCATTTCTCATTTTCTTTTCTTTGTTGTCAAAGTATTTTATATTTGTATCTAATCTAACTTCTGAATGCAAATAACCGTTCCACAAATCAGGCCTAACTTGGTTGGAATCGTTGGTTTTAATACTGTTTTTAGTGATAGTGTATAGTTTAACAAGACATATATTTCAGTATTCATAAATTCTTGGACGGTTTTGCACAACTAATTACTCTACATCAATTTTTTATTTCTCTTCACTTTACTCAAACTGTGCATCCAGAGACCATATCGCAAATCTTTATTTAATTTTATATTATTTTTGTGACTTGTTCCAAATGACCCAAATGGAAGATGTTGATGAGCTAGCAATTAAAATAGACACTTTGGTCAATAATATCCTCTCGAATACCAACCTGCAATCTAATATTGATCAATTGCGTAGTGTGATAAAAGCATCGACAACGTCTATGGTTCCTAAACCTTTAAAATATCTCATGCAGTATTATGAAAAGTTAACCCTTGTAAAATGTAGTGGTGATGACTATAAGCTTCTCCAAGATATCCTATCTTTCATTTCTATGACAGTTAACGATCTTTCTTTGTTACATCGCATCAATGGCGGTTTTTTATCTATCGATGAGTGGGGGCATGAATATGTTAAGCACCTCAGCGGTAATTGCATCTCTTATTTTGAAGATAAAGATGAGTTAGGTGATTTAGAAGAGTCAAAGGTCAAGGCAATTGTCAATCAAATTGTGCCTTATTTTTTAAAAAATAATGCTGAAATTGATGCAATTGACCTGCTAATTGAAATGAATGATATTAATCACCTATTGTCTTTCATTCCTGATGACTTAAACACAGTTAATCGTATTGGTCTTTACCTTCTTAAAATGACGACATTATTACCTCCACCTGAAGATGTTCAAGTGTTACTAGTATTGTATGAGTTGTATTTAAACCATAACATATGCATGTCTCTTATCATGGCTATTAAACTGCGTAATGTGTCGTTCATAGACCATTGTTTTAGTGTTAGCTCGCCGCTGTTGCAAGCCCAGTTAGCCTTCATTCTTAGTAGAGATGGGTTCTATTATAATCCCCAACTATCTCAGACTGTGTGTTCTATATTAAGTAATACTAATCTTAGTAAATACTACATCGAATTTGCCACAAATCTTGATTTACTTCAAATTAAAACTCCAGAAGATGTTTATAAACAGCATTTAGAGTCCAGAACCACATCTACTGACTCTAACAAACACCTTACATCCTCTGCTATCGTTAATGGCCTCATTAACATCGGGTATAAATCCAATTTACCAAATGATGATCACATTCATAAATGCACTGATTTTGCAAAGTTATGCAGTATAGCCAGTATTGGTAGCCTGTATCAATGGGACATTGATGGTCTGAATCAAATTGACAAATACATGTACAATGAGAATGAGTTTATAAGCAGCGGTGCTTATTTAGCCATCGGTTTAACTTGTATTCACATCAAACACGATAGTGATCCATGTTTGGCATTGCTACAAGATGCATTGACTAATCCGTCTCTATTAACTCGTTCTACAGCTATTATGGGTCTTGGGTGTGCTTATGCCGGTACCAACAGAATGGATGTGTTGACAGTATTGTTACCATTTATAACCGATACCTCTGTAGACATGGATCTAACTAATATGGCTGGTATTGCTTTGGGACTAATATTTGTAGGCAGCTGTCACGAAGAGATAAGCAGTGCAATTTTGCAATGCTTGATGAGTAGACCAATGACCGATGTAACAAACATTAAGACGCGCTATCTGTATTTAGGTCTAGCATTACTCTTTCTACAGCAGCAGGACAAATGCAACGTAGTATTAGACACATTGCAAGTGCTAGAATACAAGGAAATACCAATAATTATGGTCAAAATGTGCGCTTATGCTAACACAGGAAACATAATGAAGATACAAGAACTTCTCCAGATTAGTGGTAAAGAGCACGGCGAATATGCTATAATTGGGATCGCATTGATGAGCAACAGTGCTGATGGTATAGATATGGCACTAAGAATGTTCAATCACATGATGCAGTTCGGAAGTAACAGACAAGCAGTGCCATTAGCTATAGGTTTACTAAGCGCATCTACACCCAAAGTACAAGTCATGGATGTACTAGGCAAGTTTAGTCACGACAGCGATCTGCAAGTAGCTAGCAACGCAATATTTGGAATGGGACTGGTGGGATGTGGAACAAACAATGCTCGACTAGCGCACATGCTGAGAAACTTGGCAAGTTACTATTACAAAGACAGCAACATGTTATTTATGATCAGAGTAGCTCAGGGTATGGTGCATATGGGAAAAGGAATTATAGGGATCAACATGAACTATAATGAGCATCTAACAACATTCACAGGCACCGCAGGATTACTAGCGTGCTTAATGGGAGTCATGAATACAAAACTGATCATGGAGGCACCTTTTTTGTTGTATTTTTTGAACATCAGTGCTTACCCTAAATACTGTATGACACTGGATAGCGACTTGGAAATGATCAAAACAAATGTGCGAGTTGGTCAGGGATTAGATGTTGTAGGACAAGCAGGAAAGGGAAAAAGAATTACAGGATTTCAAACATACGAATCACCGGTGTTGGTAAACTATGGAGAAAGAGTAGAATTAGCAACAGATCAATGTAAATGATATTAACGTAGATAAGAGTGTAACACCCGTATTAGAAGGATTATGTATTTTAGAGAAGAATGAGGATTATATGGAAACTGACGATTAAATAAATACATATTCAATAATATACTTTTGTTGCCCAGAGTTTAGGCAAATGATATTCAACATGGATTTAAGTGTATGTGATTTACTAATCGTATTGAAAATCATTGTCAATCAGCGACAAAAACATTTCTATGTATCTTAAGTAACTTTAGGATCGCTAGAAAGACTTGAGAAGTAAAGAACAGCAAGTTTTAGCAACGCCTTGTAGTCAAGACCTTGGGTAATTACATATGGGACCTTTCTGCGCGAGTAGTTCTACTTTGTAAAAATTGCTCCGCGGCATGATTTGGCCAAATACAAAAGCTACAGCGTTTCTGCAATTCAAGTGCTTACGCATTTATTTACTTTGAAAGTGTTTTGCTAGCACTGTTGATGCTTTTTCCATTTCCTCTGCAGTAGGCGTGGCAAATGTCAGTCTAATATGCTCCTTGTCGTCAAAAACATGACCGCTTAGTACCATTATATTCTCACTTAACAGCCTGCTCATAAATTCCTCATTGTTCAAATAAGCCGGCAGCTTAAGCCACAAAAACATTCCAGCGTCAGGGCTAGAACACTCAATCTTGTTTTTCGTTAATTCACGAAGTAAAAAATCTCTTTTGTCCTTGTAAAATGATACAATGCTTCCTATATGGTTCATGAAGCCATCGAATTGTACAAACGAGTACCAGGAATGAAAAAGCTGCTGCGAGAGCGATGTGGCCTGTAAATCGGTGCACTGCACATGCAAAACGATTGAATTTATAAACGTAGGATGTCCACTGACCATTCCCAGCCTGATTCCACTAGAAAGCACTTTTGAAAACGATTCAAATCTTAGAACATGCCCGGTGGTATCCAAACTTAAGTAGCTTGGCAATCTTTCTGGGGTATACTGTAGATAATAATAAGGATCGTCTTCTAGTATGACAAAGTCATGCTTCACGGCAAGTTCCAGAATCAATTTCTTCTTCTCCAAGGATGTACAAGAGCCAGTAGGGTTATTACCAGTAGGCACGGTATACAGACATTTTGGCTTAGGCTTGTTAGTTGGCCATGATTCCAATATCTCACTCAGATGTTCAAACTGGATTCCGTTTTCATCGGTGTTCACAAAGACTTTGTAACAGTCAAAAGGATTCAAAAATGCTAAAACACCAGAATAACATGGCTTTTCCACTAAAATGGTATCATCTGGATTCAGCAACATTTCCATGGCTTTCGTAATTAAGGATTGACTTCCGTTTCCCACGCAAATATCGTACTTTGTTGGTGGACCATGAATCTTATTCTGAATTTCTTTTAAATCTGCTAGCACCTCTGGAAATCCTTGAGTCGGGCCATACTGCAATGCCTTTTTTGTATTTATTTGAATAACAGTGTTATTGACGGTACAGGAGATATTTGAAATAGGAAAAGTAGATTCATTTGGTAGTCCAGCGCCTAATAAAATCATTCCTTCCTTTATCAATGGTTGCAGTGCACGGATGGCAGATGGCTTGCGTTTTAAAGATTGCTTGGAAAGCAAATGTTTCATAAAATGAAACTGAAAACTATTATTTACTTGTACCAGGGAAATATTTAAGGTAAAATATGCCCCCAATCAAACATCTTGACTAATTTAATTGGCCGGATGTCTTCGAGGACCTTCAGAACTGCTGCTATTTGTGGCAACTTGGAGACATCCATACCTCTGACGAAAAGACCAATCATTATCAGCTAGAATTTCACTTTCATTCTCTCGCCCAAACGCGTTCGGCTTTGGCGACATTTCAAAATCGGATGCACTGGAAGAACAGGAGCAGGAAGATATGGATGAACTTGAGCATAAATTGGACGAGGAGTTAGATGATATTGTAGACGAGCAACAGGAATCTGAAAAAGATGAGAGAGTAAAAGAAGAGAAAAGAGTCTAAGCTCTTAGAGAAAAACTCATACAGAGCAGCGAGCGGAAAACATATGGGACATCAAATATAAAAACTAGACTAACTTTCTGTAACAACTTGGAACATTATTTCAGCTTTATTACTTTATG
>JADGIF010000059.1:0-25240 GCA_018985225.1 Amoeboradix gromovi
CAGGTGTAAGTTTATAAGTTGGTTTTCTTTAGAGTACCACACCTTGTACATGTCTGACTAGTAAATGATTCATTACAATCGATTATCGTCTTTCCTCTTTGCTTACACTTGAACTTCAAGCATTCCTTGAATGTGTAATGGGACATTGTAGCCAAGTTTCTTGCGACCTTGCTCGACAAGCTACTTAGCATTTGGCTCGTATTGAACGAGGGTAAGTATATTAGATCATACGTCTTTGTATGCTGCACCTGTTAATTAATTATTTAGAATTGATTTACCACTTGCGAAAAGGAAGAATATCGAGTATTTGAGCTATTAGAAAAATCTGGAAAAGTCTTGAAATGATACAAAAATATATACAAATTCGCGATAAATGATATATTCAAGAAAACAATCGAGCTGTTTACCTCCACCTACATTGATTAAGACTTAAAAGCGGCCGATAATAAGATATGCCACTTATTGTTGAAAGAATGGTTCACTTTGTTATTTCACGGGCTTTTTATTTCAATTCATTGTACCCAGGATATATATTTTAAATTAAAAGAAAAGTGGTTCTAGATACAACCAATTTACTGAGAATGTACATGAGCTGAGACTTTTTGCATTTGATTCTGCTTGGCTACTTGATATAGATACAGTCCACCAAAAGTCATAACAAAACCAAATCCCTGAATTAATTGAAACTCTTGCTTAAACCATAAAAACGAACCGGCAATGACCACGATTCTTTTAAATAAACTAGCTATCGAGTAAGACACTGCTGAAACTCTGTCAATTATAGTGAATGCCACCAGAGACTGGATTGTATGCATTATTCCAGTCATGATCGCCAAAAAAAGAAATTTGCTTAATTGAATATCTGTCTGAAGTGCTTTAACATATTCCAGACTGTAAAGCCAATAAGGCAAGAGACAACAGAAAGAAACAAAGCAAGAATAGAACATAACATTAATCTTGTCCAGAGTGATGGCGGTATGGTCTATAATATCATGCACGCTGTGTATAATATCCAGGAACCAGGTAATAATATTATGATTAAAGGGTACATACGAGGTCAGTAGTATTTTACGAGGATGTCTCTTGGAATCAAATAAATGCTTGTAAAATATGTTCTGCATGACAAATATAAGAGTAGAGCTTAATGCAAATACTAATCCAAGTAATTGAAATTCTACTTCTGTGGCACAAACCAACATTACACCCAAAGTCAATGGAATTAGACTAAGGTATATCTGAGTACTGAAAGAGTCACCCAGTAGCCTGCAAATGATTATGGTAAACAATGGCGTGGTTGCCTTTACAGCATGCAAAAAACTAACAGTAGCAAACTCTAATGCTGTATTATTTGCTAAATGACCTAAAATCTGCATGAATGAGGTTGGAAGCAGACATATAAGTATATTGTAATGTATTCTCTTAAGCATTTTTGCTCTTTTGTTTGTTACCGATGTAATTATTAATAAACTTCCAAATTTGATTAGCACCACAGACACTGGATATGGAAACACGTTCATCAGCTGCTTGTTGAAGTTGTTAGTTAGTGTGGCCGATAAATACCATAATATGCACAGAGCTACAAAGTGTGTTTGGGACATTTACAAAAACTGGATATATTCCTTGAAACAAATGTCTCGAAAAAGTGAAGCTCAAGAATAAAAATGACTCGTGTGATATCACCCATGCCTTGAGACATTGGACAGGTCCTGAGGAGAAACACATTTTGTATCTATTATCTATTTCTACATATTTGAGATATCTAGGATGAGATGATTTGGACCCTTTCCAATTGGTAAAAAGAATAGTGCTCATTTATCATGATAGGATGTTTATTGAAAAAGCTGCCTTTGCTTTGTACACTGCTTTGGCCTTCCTATCGTGCGTATAACTGCCGCTACCACAGTAAACTGTTTTTACTGAGCTCTCTATTACCAAGCTTCATAATTGTAGCCAATATCATTGCCAGTACAAATTCTCCACGCACAACTTACTGAGTTTGTTAGTGTTGGTGAAAACTTTAGTGTTAGTTTAATACTCTGATAGGCATTGTAAACTAAAGCCTTTTGCAGTTTTTAATGAGGTCTTTCGAATCAAACAGGCAATTTTTTCATTGCTTTACACCCACTAGTCTACTCTTCATAGCAACTACAGGTGTTTTAGATTGCAAAAAACAAAAAAACATAAAATGCATCGGGCAGTGTATTATTTACTTCTTCAAGTTATAATCAAACACATCTGCATAATATTCCTTTACATTTTTCCTTAAAAATGTTTCATACTTCGAATTATCGATATTTATTGAATTCTACATCTCATTGTATGTGATACAGGCTTAAGGATTGTATCTCAAATTTGATTGCTGATTTTGGTGAAGACAAGACCTCTTCATCCTTGAAATCATAACTCTTGACAGTCAAGGGTGGATTCCTAAAAGTGTTGGAAAATGAGGTGTATCCAAATGTTAGTGAGCTATTGAGCCATATTGCATGTCCATTAGGCCCTGATCCTATCATTATATCTTGTTTAGTCGATTTTATAAATATATCACTAGCCAATGCTTCTGAATTATAGCCATATGTGTTCTGCGATGGATACAGAGAGAATACAAACATTTCTCCCGTTCCTGAGTTGATACCGTTTGGAATTAATTCTTCAGTTATGTAACTTCCAAAAACTTCATCTTTTAACGTTTTGATAATCATAATCAGCGGAGATTTGTTCTCTGCATGAGAGTAAAGGGTTGACAAGCTATGCCCATGTACGCTTGTTGTAAAACAGATGTGTGATTGCAACAATTGGAATCTAAATGGTATTTTATGCCAAATGGTCATCCAATCTTCGTCATCTATGTCGCCATTTTCAGGGAAATCAGGAGGACTGTGAGATGGCAGGTATGGTGATGTTTTTGCTTTCGTTAATAATTTCCTGGACATCTTGAAAGAATACAGGCGTTTAATAAATATCTCATCTTTTTCCGGAATTTCGTCAAAAAATAAAACTGCTAGGCAAAATTTAACTAATATTTTTGGGCCTTCAATTAACAGTGAATCAATTAATCTGTATTTCAGCTGTATCCTTACATTTTGAAAGAATGAATCAAAAAGACGTTCACAATTCTTGTTAAAACCACACTGCTCCAAAGCAGCATTAACCATTTGAGTATATTCACCGTTAACCAGCAGCAGATTGGAGTGTATCAAAGATGCTACAAAATTCAGGGTTTCTTCTTGAGTTAGTAAAGTGTTTACCACTACAATAAAGTTCTTCAAGTATGGCATATATTCCACGTGAGGTAACTTTCTACCAATTGTTTTCATGATGCTGTCTTTTGTCAGCTCCAAGTTCATTTCTATACCCAATTCCTTCCATAACTTAACTCTTTGATCTGCAGGTACTCCTAATCTTATTTTATCCTTCAACTTTCTTCTTGGTATCTCTTTGACTTCCAATTCTTTAAATCTATTCCAAAAGTTTGGCATGATGGGTAATACAATTTCTCCTACAATTCTGCAATGTCTCTCTTCCACTTCAACAAATCACGGCATGTGACGTCATAGACCACCCCTGCATGGTGAGCTACGAAGTCTAAAACAAGTTATGCAAAATTGGACGCATGTCAAAAATTTAACTTTAGTGAGCTTAGATGCGAACTCAAAGCTTTTTACGCTAAGTTCCTATTCCGCTAGAGTTGCAGCCTATTAAGTTGGACAGAAATAGAACAATGCATAAGTGTAAATGTTCACAAGAGATACTTTTAATGCCATCTAGCGTTTTCCGCCAGAATTGCAATATTTGAGTCTCACTAGAAATCTCTTTCTAACTCTAAAATCATCTCATATCAATTGCTTTGCGGGCCAAGGCTCACAATTGAAGAATAGTAATCGTTTACCTTAAAGCTTGACCGTAAGCAAGAACTTGATACAAAACAAACACTGCTTTAAACTAAAGAAAGATCTTTTGAGTATGATTGTATAAGTTAGAATGTTTATCAAAACTATAACTCAGTCGATAGATGGACATGAAGATTGAGAACAATAAATTTGTTTAATACTGTGAGACACACGCTACGATAAACAGATAGACATCATCAACGACATGGATACTTTTTGCTCTAGAAAGCATGGCAACAAGGGTATTGCGTTAGTAGCAGCATTGAAGCCAATCGAAGCGTGTCATGAGATATATCCCAGAAGAATTTCATGGATTTTACAATGAAAATTAAATAAATATTGATTAATTGAAATTTCAAATGTGTTCAGTGATCCGATCAGGCGGAAATTAGTTTGTAGATTGACTGGTGAATAATTGCCGGTTGGACTCTGTACTTATCCAAATGCAAGTTGACGACTGGGTAACTGTATCTGAAATTAAGTTGCTTTTTAATTCAGGCACGACAAGAAAAACAGCAAAACAATAAAAGTATTGTGCAAATTATCGAGTTTATTCTAATGTCATTTGAAACCAACCATTTCCAATCACTTTCTCGTCATTTGAGTTTATCGCCATCACTAATAAATCTACCAGAGAATGATTTAATTCAGACAAATTTGATAACCATACCTTATTGACAGGTAATTTGTGTTTATAGATAATCCAAAGCACCCATATCAATTGCACAGATGCAATGTATTCATACAAATAAGGACATTGAACAATCCATTGCTTTATAATAGTTTTTAAGGATTCTTGATCAAATGTAGGATCCATCATTCGCTTAAACATGCAAATATGACAGCCAGGATATTGTATCATAGATTGAAAGAACCCATATTCTTCTAATGAACTGTCAATCAAGAGATCACTTTGAGTAAAAATCCATTTGAAAAAGTGAGCATCTAAAAGAAACAAATGAGACAAAGAGCCTCGTTCTTTCAGCAACATATGGGCGACTGTGACATTATTCAATACTTTCAAATTAGTTAGCTGCGGTTTAGGATTTGGTATCTCTACAATTCCAGTTTTGGATGAATTTAAAGAAAATTTGAATTCGCCAACAGCCTGCATTGTTTTCATAAAGGCACCATGAATCTTGCTGCTTTCATTGCCGAAGTAATAAAAGGCGTCATCTATTCTAATTATTTCCATTGAATTACATAGATTTGACTCAGACAATTTAGCTTTAATTTTAGTCTCCAAGCAAAGTAAAATAAATTCAGCAAGATCAGAAAAGATTTCCTGTCCAATAGGCAATGACACGTTTTCTTTAAAAATACAACTACGAAAGCAGGCTTCGAGTTTGTTTGGCCATAACTTCTGATCAACCGATTCCTTAGATAATTGTCTTCCCCAAATTAGCCAAGGAATTGCATGCGTATACACTGATTTGTAGAAATCGCTGATGTCTGTTTTGCCAAGAAATTGATACTTTTCCAACTTATTCTGAAAACTCTCCATAAACTTTGATAGTTCGTCACGTCTATCAAAAGAAATAAAGCTTTTACCATCTTCTTTCACTTTTTTAGAAAGTCAGCCAAATTTGGAAACGTAAAATCATCAAACTTGATGTCTTTCCTTTTTAAGCTTTTTCCGCTTCCTTTGATTGAAACAGAGTTTTTACAAGGATATATGATACCTTCAATAACTATATCAACGTACTTGGGATGGATAATGGTAATTTTCATAAAACTAAATTCAGATTTGGCATAGTGTAAGACAGGCACATCATCTACATCTACACCTACATCCACTTCTGATTTGATAGCTATACATTCCATCATGTCGCTAGGTAATACATCTGGAAAGGTGTTCATATTTTGGATGTTGCTAAAGTTGCTCCAATTGTGAAGCATTGTTTCATATCCAATCACGTTTCTTTTCTGGAATTGAATGAGTTTTGTTCATAAAATATTGCAGCGTTATTCCAAAGACAAACTAAATTGTTTATTTGATAATACTTGATTTACTATCCAAATTTGATTTTGCTGAAAAAGCTTTAAATCCACTTGCACTTTAGTACAAGGTTCTAATCTATCCCGACGAACCCCTACTTTTGGATACTGTGATCGTAAATAATCCATATAACTGGAGGGATCCAAACACTTGACAATATAAACAACAAGCTGTCTAGACACTTTTCTATCAGAAACACTAGGTTCTGTGATGATTGTATTCACAATGACATCTAAATTCTTTGGATCGCATGCGTATTTATATTTATAATGTTTAGTACTTGCTAGTAAAAATCTACATCCAAATTAAACAGTATCGTGCCATTTTTCAATAGTTCCTGTTGTGACTGTGTCCAGAAATGGTTTTAGTGCAAGAACGACATCTCCAAAGTTGTCTGAAGGATTAAACAATTTAATATTTAGTTGGGACATAGGATTGAAAGTGTTTGTCTCTAGTGATGTCAACACGATGTATAAATAATTATAATGTTGAGACTGCAAAAGAGTTTAAATCGAGCTTGATGCTACAGGATGATTTAAAAAACGCAGTAGATAATTTTGTGCTCAACAGCTTTTCACATTTGGCAATAACTGCAATGATGCCAGGGTAGTTTTGAGAGAAATTGACGTAAGATATCATTTTTTAGTTTTGAAAAGTCGGGTTGTTATTTATACGATACCAAAAATTAATTTAATAAACAAGTTGTTTATCTTAATAATCATTTAGGCATTCCAATAATCTTATCCAATTCTGATAATGTAACCAAGCTCCAATCTGGAAATAAAACATCTTTTTCATTGGTATTCAATAGATATTGAACAAAGTAATCTGAATAACTGGATACATGATTATAGAACATCAGGAATTCAGTTTCAATTGGAAAATCGAATTTTTTGACAAAACAGAGAATCCACAGCAATTGAGTAGTTGCTCTATGCATCCAAAGGTATTCTTTTTTAGTAAATCTGTTTATAATCTTCCTTTGGACATCTATTGTTAATGGCTTGGACATTAAAACTTTTAAAACATTTCCAATGCAATATGGATATTGTAGCAGAGTCATTAACGAGTCAATATCATTATTAAAGGCTTTAATGCACCAGTGAAATACCATTCCGTAAGGATACGGTTTGGTAGTTAAAGAAGTTGTGATGAAATTTAAAATCTCGTGATTGTACACACAATCAGGTTGGTTAAACTTATTAAATGACTTGATCACTAGATTAAGCTTTGGATACTCACCAATTTTACATAGGACCCTTTTATGGTAGTTTAAATTCAAGCGATTGCGGCACAAAATACCAATGAAAATTTGTTGAATTTCAAGTAACGTTTTTTCATCGTCAGAGAATACCTCAAATAAATTATTACCATACAAACACATGCATTCATCCATTGATATATCCTGACGCAATTCGGTCTCAAATTCATTAGCAATTGAAATTTCTGCAATTTTGGCAACATCCTCAAAAAACTCGCCTGCATTGGGAATACCAGAAGTTTCTGATTGTTGAACAGATTGTAATGCTTTATCCAAGCCATTTACCCATAATTTATCAATATCTTTCAAACTTTTGCTCAATTGTCGTCCAATACAAAGCCAGCTTAAAGAATGAGTGTACAAGGAATAAAAGAAGTTTGCGATATCAAGGACAAGTACATATTGGTAGTTGTTAAGAGCCTTGTCGTAAATAGAGAACAAATTATCCAAATCATTCCAATCAATTCGTAAAAACTTGATAGTTCGATTTACGGGTAAAGAAAGACACGAATCAATGTGGTATTGAATTGTTGTTCTTTGAATTTGCCACTCAGAGACGCACTTGTGGAACAATGAAGGATGAATGATATGAATTGGAATTACTGATTCTTCAGTCTTGAAAAATGGAATCATATATACTTCAAGATTATCAGTATCTGAAAAGCCATCCCAGAATTTCAAATCATTAGTTGTTGAGAATGGTAAATCACTGGAGAAATACTTTTCTAAATGGAATTGTAGAAATTTGTTTCCACCAGTTTGCTTCTCAGAGGATGCTTTTACAAATGGTTTGCAAATATTTGTAAATGATTTATCTCCCAAAGTCTGATCAACTTTTTTTTGAAATGCTAAAATGTCTGTTACTTCATAAGTTGCGAGGTCTTTGTATTTGGCAGACAACTCTAAAAACTTAGCTTGGATGGCATTATAATCAATTACAACATTTTGAACTGTTTTTGGATCTATTTCTTCTCGTAAAATATCTAAGCCAGAATCAACCTTGTTATCTTCTCTCAATATATTATTCCGGTATCCCTCAGTATAGTCTATATTGTATCTTTCATCTGTACACCAATTACCATCTACTTGGAATTTAAAAGTCAATGGAAATTGTTTGGCAAGCACAGATACATAATATCCTGTTTTCATCTTGATCATTGCTACACCTGTCTTCCATTTATTGAAGGATCCCCATACTTTCACATCTTTATGAAACATCGAATTATTACCGAAGTGAATGTGAACCATTTTGTTTTACCCGTGAAAGTCATTATGCTTCAGCGAAATTATGTCTTGTCAGTCAATTCCTTATAGTGTTCTGGATTTAATTGGAATACGCACTTAGTCGAGATTAAATGCACAATGGCTAAGATCTTGGTTAGCAAGACACTACATAATTATGTACTATCAAGAATGGAAAAATCGGAATTTCCCTTTTACATGCAATATTGACATTGACGGACAACTTCGAGACGAATCCAAGTATAATGAATTTGGATTTGAAGATTTTGGAACATTGTTTTTGGGAGCAGTAGCGCCTCATGGAAATTCTCAAAATTATATTGGTGCCAATATTAAAACAGATTGGAAGTGATTGAATGAACAAGTAAATTGAATTTCATTGATTTTACTTTTTGGTTGGTTGTAAATTTTGTCTAATAGTTGTAGCGTTTTTGGACGTTTGACTTTAACAAGAATTATCTCAAGATCATATTTTTGTAAAATGTCTAGTTATTGCAGCGTGTGTCTCCTGTTTAGTATATTAGTAGAATGCTATTGAGCTACGCAATCAATTAATCCTTGGTTAATGTAATAAACATAGCCAGCTATAGACTTTTAGTAGAATGACAGAGCATGAAGGAAGCAAGCTGTGATAAGATTCAGAAATTAGATAAAAGTGACAAGCTACAGGCATGCAACCTATCAGTGCAACAACAGGCGAGACCAGAGAATTTCAAGCAGCATACTGGTCTGCTCAGTCAGAGAGAAGGATAAGTACTACCAAATATTTAAGCTTTGCCTATTGAGCAATGATGAAGACCTGAACAACAGAAAAGATATGATAGCAGCTGTTTTCCTAATTTACAGGTAATAAAATAGCCAGTCTAGTTAATTGCAGTGGTTTGCAAATCTTAGTAAAACTCTCGGAAGTGAGCCTTTAATTAAAAGAAGTAAATTTATTTTCACTTTTTTGACTTCCTCTGCAACGTTTTCTTACCATTTTGCTCTCCAACAAATCCACTTTTCTCTGCTTCAACATAGACACTGGCTTTTTCCCTCAAATATTTGATGTCTTTCCTAGACAAAGTGATGTTCTTGTATTTTTTAACCACCCTGTCTTCATTTAAATACTCATGAGGTATATGTAGTAAGAAATTCAACAAATCTCCTGTATTATCATATTGCAGCAGTTTCACTAAATGAGCAAACAAATACCTTTGCAGCAATCTAGCACTGCCAACCCTATCTTAAAAATGGCTTTTTCTCCTTCCATAATAAATATATCCCAGCATCTCAGCACTGTTGGCCATGGTAGAGCCATCGTATACAAAGTCATAAACCATTGAGTGGTGAATGTCAAAGAATGAAGTTGGTGCGATTTCAAATGCCTGCTCAATCGCGGCATTTTACGATTTATTAACTTTTCAAATACGAGGGAATCAATACGCATTTGTACCAGAGATGGCAAATACAGTTTAGGGATGTGCTTTTCAATTATAGAGTTAAAGCATACAAATGCGTTCTCAATCGGCATATTCATAAGCAAAAGACCAGCCAATCTTCCCATTCCTTGGCAGTACCCTATCTCAGGATGTAGTTGAGTAAATGCTCTGAGGATGCTTTGCAGCTGATTTCTTCCTTGTTCATCTCTGAACTTTAAGTGCTCAGGGTAAGATCTGCCGATGTCTCGATCTATAACCTCGTAATTTTCATTCACAGGTTTAGCGGTCAAATCAGAAAATAAAAGAGGTTTCACTGGATCGTCGGATAGCAGTTTATACCACACCTTACCACGCACAGAATGTGGGATTCCAAATCTGCACAACTTCTTTAATTTTTTACTTCTTTTTTTGCTGCTCCAATTTGCTAAAAGAGCATTCCACTGAGATTCCAAGTTCTTGTCTATTTTAATTTTTGAATTAGGTGTATCACTGCGCAACAAGAATCCATAATTATCGAACAATGTCATATCGAGTGGAATTGGACTGATTTCAATTGGCGTATCTTGTTGAGTGGCAGGGTTTAAACTTGTAATTATCAAGGTAGGCGTGTTTGGCTCAGGTGTGTTCTGCAGTTCAGGCACTTTACCGTCACTAACGGGACTATTACAACTAATAGTGGGTATTTCTTGGGGAATACTGGAAACTATATCCTCGTTGCTGATTACTTTATTAGCTGCAATTTCAACTCCCTTGTCAATTGATTTAGTAACTTCAAAATCGAGGTTTAAATTATGACTACTTACATTCAATACCCTTTCTAGCATATCCTCGCCTAAAACATTACCAACTTTCAACAATTCTTCAGTACTTTTATGCTTTGGAGGATTAACGTCAATCTCTACACTCTCAGCAACTGACTTTATTTGAGAATCGTCAGCTTCCTCACTGGAAGTATTCCTAGACGCGAGACTCCGATTATCCCACTCCATTCTTTAAAATTTAATGTTTCAAAAAGGAATAGTTGCTTACCAGCTGGTAGTTGATTGATGTTTGGCGATAGAATTCTAGGCGATCAAGAAAAAATAAAATTGCATTATAAAAATAAATAGTATTGAGCATTTTTGACACAGCCTTAACTTGATAACTACTGATAAGATTCTTTTTAAACAAAACGACATTCAGAACTGTTCCTTGTACCCATTATTGTCGATCAATCATTACGATACGGAATTGGTTTATTTTTCTTCTGGCTATTTCTCGCCCAATAAAATCACGTGTTTTGTAATAGCAATTCTTGAAGTTCTCTCCTTCAAATGGCTCGTGAATTCTTTAACCTCTACTTGTTTTGGGGAAGCATAATCGTAGGTAATCTTGCCTTAAATTATGTATTGTTTCGATCTTGGATTGCATTTTTGATCCATGCGGTACCCATAGGTTTTGTCATCGGTGTCTCGTACTTTTATGCGTTCAGCTACATGTACACGCCTTCACATCACAAGCAGAAGCCATTAAAGCCTATGAATACTTATTACCATGATTACATTCGTCAAGTGGTAAATCTGCCTAAAGATATTTGGCCTCTTCTATTGAATCGTAACCAGCATGTCCGTTTTGCTTTCACTGTTGAGGACTTCAGATTCTTTCTTGGCACTTGGCTTCCTGAGTTGTTGTGGCATTCCAAGAAACAGGATGAAGATCAGGTTCAAGAGCATTATGATCGAGGAAATGACTTTTATAATGCATTCTTGGGGGACATGATGATTTATACTAGTGGTATGGTGTCTCCTGATCTCCTGAAGAATGTAGAATCGACTGAAATGGGAAACATCGAAAAAATGTTGAATAAGTTAGATTGTCCGATGGATCTTACTGCGCTGGAAGCCATGCAGTTGACAAAGCTGAAATACGTATGTGAGGTGTTGGAGCTTAAGTCTGGTATGAGTTTGTTGGATATTGGCTGCGGTTGGGGTACTTTATGTAATTATGCAAGTGAAAGATATGATGTGAATTCACTGGGTGTTACTTTGGCTAAGAATCAAGTTCAGTTTGGTAGCCATGTTGCTAAACAGTTGAATCAGGCCAACAAGGTTAAGCTGTTGGCCTGCGACTATCGAGATATTCCAAATACTAAGTACGACAGAATAAGTTGCCTAGAGATGGCTGAGCATGTGGGTGTTAAACGATTTGGTGCTTTCATGAATCAGCTACATAATATTCTTAATGATGACGGGATTTTATTTATGCAAGTTGCTGGTTTAAGACGTGCTTGGCAGTTGGAGGACTTAATTTGGGGTTTCTTCATGGCTAGATACATATTTCCAGGTGCAGACGCAAGCACTCCGTTGAATTGGTATGTAAATCAATTGGAATATGCTGGTTTTGAGGTGCAGACTGTTAAAACGATTGGTACGCATTATGGCGCAACGTTAAAAGCATGGTATGATCATTGGTTATTAAAGGAGGATTTAATTAGACAAAGGTGTTAAATATTAATTTAGATATGGAGAGTACTGGTGTAGATTATGGAAGTTTTTCTTAGGTTGGTCTAGCATTATTGCACACCAGGGTAGTGCCACATGTTACCAGATAGTAGCGATCAAGAATACTAACGATTTTAGAAAAATGAGTGGAGGGAAGCATAGCACTCAGCAATGGACCCCTTCTGTTAAATTGGATAACAAGGACAAGTCATTTGTAGAAGTAATGAGAAGTAGTTGTCAGCAGATTTGGAAGGGTCAGTTGGAGAGGGCAGATAGTAAACAGAATGTGACTGATTTGTAAAAGTAAATATAATATCATTGACAAACTGAAGAGAAAAAGCTTATTGATTGTGCCTTGCACTCTAAAGCGACATTTCCATATTTAATCTGTATGACAATTACAGCCAATTTATCTATCTCACGCTATGTGATGTAGCGATGGAACGAGATTTGAAGGCTTTCTTTAAAATTTTATAGCCAAAGAAAGTCTTGTGAGAAATGGAAAGTACTAAATGTCGGAGTAGAGAAATCGGTTACAGCCAGTTTTCACAGACGCCATATCTGATAGAGTGTCGGACATTTTTACTTGACAAATGCACAGCTCTAGATCATCTTTAAAGAGTGGTTCTAATTTTTTTATAGCGCGTCTGGCTAGGACTTCAAATTTAGAACAATTTGTATCCCCTATGAAACCCATAAATACTTTGTATGTTAGTAACTTGAACGATAAGATAAACAAGACAAAACTCAGAGAGTCTCTATATCTTTTGTTCAGCCAATATGGAACTGTAATTGAGGTTATGGCAAGAAAGACCAAAAAAATGAGAGGCCAAGCATATATATGTTATACTTCAATACAGGACGCAATGACTGGAATGGAGCACCTGAGAGACAAGATAATTTTCGGAAAGGCTATGAAGATAGAATACGCGAAAATTAATAGTACACAATTGGAAATATTTCATGGGAATTATATACAACCAGAACAAGAACAAGAAGATTTAGACATGGAAATGGAAGATATAGGGTTTACAAGCAGCACCTTGTATGTGAAGAACTTACCGAGTGAGACAAGCGATGATATGTTGTCCTTGTTGTTCCAGCAATATGAAGGATTTATTCAAGTCAGGCTAGTCCCTGGAAACACAGATGTAGCATTTATAGATTATCAGTCTGCAGAGCATGCAAAGACTGCAAAGTTGGTTTTAGATGGATTCTTGATAACAAAAAACAAACCTATGCAGATTGAGTTTGCAAAGAATTGATTGATAAATAAACGCATTGATACTTAGGCTTTGTTCTACTTGTGCGCCGTATCGGCCTGGTGGTTTATAAGAACTGCGGGGAGGTAATGTATATGCAGTAATATCTACATTTATTATTTTGAATTAACTTGCTGTTGGCTCTCTGTATTGCTCCTTCTTCTTTTCTGCAATATTACAGGTCTTATAGTAAGTGACTGCTTAAATGACATTCTAGACAGATTTATGTTAGATTCTTTGTAATCGTTCTTTAAGCTTGACATGCTAGCATTGGAGTCCGAATTATAAATGTCAGTAGGGGAGCCTATTCCATACCTTTCCTCGATTTGCTTTTTAGTTGAATTTATCAAAGCGTCGCGGTCTATTTCAAAACGAGTTATGGCCATCTCAAATTGTTTAACAAAAACATCTAATGCTTCCGAGTAGGTAAATGAAAAGGCGCTGAATTTGTCCTCGGAGAGCAAAATAGCAATGTAATGACCACCATCTAGTTTCTTTTTTATTTTTAAGTCTTGCAAATATACCCTGCGCCTAATAAAGTACTTTTTAGAACTATTTGATTTTGTTATAATTACCATGTCAGAGAATAGAAAAACGTGCCTAGGAAACTTATGAGATATGTTCTTATCCAAATCTTTTAACTCGGGCAACTCGTATTGCGAAATAAGTTTTCTTTCTTTAAATATGGCCTAAATTAAAATAAAAATACAATTGGTTTGGGCACGATACTGTTCCATATATCGATACCTTTCTGGTCAGCATTCTCATTCATTTTGATTTCTGAGAATTTGATGTCAAAGTATAGAGTTTTTAAAAAAGAATCATTCAAGTCTTTACCGTCATCAATCCCTCTGTTATTCCTAAGGAACTCTTGCAGTGTCATTTTCTTTTTAATGTTTTGATTGTGGGCATCTGTATTAAGCATTATAATGCTAAAAGCCAAAACATAAGCAGTTACTGGCGATTTGAATATTGCCGGATTATCAGCACAATATTGAGTCGCAAACTCATTCATTATTCTATCAATCTTTTGAGCTTCACCTTGCAACTTAAATTTTTGCATGAAAAGCCTCAGCGCTTCATCAAATGAAAGATTTTTAAAGTGCTGTAGAGTAACATATCTTTTTAGGATCTTGAGGTATATTTCGTCCGGCTCACCTAGTAACTCACCTATTTTTGATTTGTCTAATTTTTTCGAAGAATTTATAAAATTCGCAACCTCTTGAACAATCAGCTCGTCCTCTACAAACTGTTTAACAAACATCTTTACGCAGTCTTTAGGTTTTTTATTAAATGTTTCAACTCGTTCAAAATCCTGGGTTAATGCGCCAGTCGAAGTCTGAAAATCATAAACTACCTTTTCAGTTGATTTTTTAAGTTCAAATACATCTGGACTTTCACTTAAAGACTGATTTATAGCCTCCAGGGGTGGAGAATTCCCTTGTACCTTGGGGTCATTGGTCTTTAATTGCATTTGTGACATCGATACGCGAACAGATGGTGCCATTGTTGGAGGATGAGTAACACCATAAGAGTTCTTATTATTAAGGTTTAACTCCTTGATTTTTTTGAAATGTAGTCTGATCAAATGTAATCTGTAGGCCCTTTGAATAATTTTGGCTGACTCCTCTTGATTTTCAACAATGGCTTCCATCAATTCAGAGGGTGACAATTGTGAAGTTTTTAATACAGGCAAGTGCGACCATGATGCAGATTTCATTTCTATATTTTTTTGTCTGAAATTCATATCAATCGTATTTTGAGGTGAATTTGGAAGCGTTTTAGATTCTGGCATGGGATCCTTCAAAATTAATGTAATAGCCTCTGTAGATATTTTGGGACTTGATATGCTAGAGCTTTTCAAAATACTCTTGCGCTGTAATTTGAACTTACGCGTTGCTTGTATCGGTTCTTCAAAACTATTATTAAATGTATCTATATCGGCTGATAGATTTATAACATTATCAATGTCTCTATTATCGTCTTCAATGTCATTCATTAATGTTAAGTAGAAACAAGCCACAATTTTCCACCAACTGAGATTTATAAACTTTTTTATTTATTTTATTCGTAAATGAACAACGAATGCTGTGTTGAACAAGAAATCGCTGTACATTTTTTATCATTCACTTTGCTTCCTTCTATTAAAAACGGTTCATATATATCCTCACCAGTGTCTATACCGTGCGCTGTAGTATGATTTACAGTCGAGCCCTACATTAACAAGAAATACCCATGAATAAACCTCTCCATCTTTAGATAACGCCAAAGCAGTACAAGCGCCGCAAGATATACTTTTTATTTCCACCCCATCTGGAAAATCAATTTCAATTGGACTGCTTGAGTAGGCCTCACCGGTTGCTTTGCCTTTCAAGCCCAACAAACCATCCCTCGTGGAACCAATGGCATACACATGATTTTTCAACTTGTTATTTTTACCATACTTTCTCACAAGAAAAATCGTGTTGTGAGCACCGCCTTCGATTTGCAGTATCTCGCCACATGGTCTAGTTACATTTCCAGATGAGTCCTTCACTTCTACACCACACAACTTTCTGAACAGTTCAGCATTTTTTCTAATCGTTTGAGTATCTGGATCATGGGCAGGCCATCCTAATTGACCAGAAGCATTAATTCCACAACAATATATTTCATTTTTAAAGGTTACAAAAAAAGATTGGAAACTACCAGCGCCAATTAATTTAACATTGCTTATAACTGGTGCTTCGGCCACGCACCATCTCTCAGAAATTCGGACATTAGTGTTTGGATTTACTCGATCAGAGGATCTAAATCCAGTTTGGAAGTGAGTACAGTCCCCAAAGGTATATGATCTACCTGTTTTTGTCAATACCACAACGTGATTGTCACCTGCTTTTATATCAACTACTTCTTCGTCCTTACCTATGGGAATGTGAAGTGGGACCTCCTGAACATGGTTGGCATTATCAATCCCAATCGTACCGTTATCGTCTCTAAACGACCCAAATATATAAAGCTTTCCCTTTATAAGAATAAGCGTCAAGTTATCAGCCGCAGCGATTTTTGAGATTGGTTTAAACTCTGGAAAGGTAAGTGTGGGCGTCGAATCAGAGTTCGGTCTACCTGTGGCGCACAAATCACCTAAACCGAAAGTATATATTCCTCTTTTGGTACGGACTATGCTATGCAATCCTCCAGCAACAATCTCCAACACAGGATCTACTACATTCTTCGGCCCAACTATTGGTATTGGTTGCGGAGTTCTACATTGATCTCTTCCAGCTATGCCTAAAATTCCAACTCCTAACCCATCTTGTCCTGCAGAGTATGCTGTAGGAATACCATGATCCATTTGTATTACTCCTTTGAAAATGGAAAATGAAAATTATAGAATTTAGAATTTTATTATTTTGTCAGTGAAAAAATGATATGAGGAGTAGCTAAGCAACTCAAATATCTCAAGTAAGTTGAAAAGAAATCCAAGTCAAGCTGAAGTACCAGTGTGCCCCATATGCTTAATATGACTACAAATGCGCAAATTAAAATATGTTTTCTATCTCTAAGTAAAGCCCATTCGTTCGAAGTTGAATAGTAGCAGTGACTACATAGGTAGTATATTGAAAATGAGTAAAAAGAATCTAAATGGCAAAACACAAGCATTTCCAGAAAAACCTTAATCTTTACCAGGATGTCAGAGTTATCACAATAAAGTGAGCCGCCCAACATCATAATGTATTTGAAGTACGCATACTCAGTAAGCTGTATTCCTGTCAAGATAAAAAGGTGATTTGAATACCTGTCGCTGTATAATATACCAGCTATGACCATTAATCCTTTGAAGACGTATTTCTGTGACTTGTTTTCAATAAAAGCATCCTCTTTCCCAAAATGAATCAGAGATAAAGGCATAAATACTGCGAGGGCCAAAACGGGAATATATTGCCATAAAACTAAATGACAAAGTATTAGTGATATGTACCATCCGTAGTCCTTAAATTTTAAATGCATCATATCGGACATCCCATGATATATTGCTATAGAGTGAGAAACCAGCAGGAATTTAATTATTTCATCCTTTGGTAGTATGCATATCCCAGAAAATAAAAAAATTTCCATGAAAACTGAATTGCTGATAATTTCTGCCATTTTATGGCCTTAGTATGTTTCCAGTTTACGTGGATTTCGGTTTAAATTAGTGACATAAATGATGCAGTCCCTACAAACAAGATTCTGGGCATATGGCAGTGCTTACGAACGTGCTGCATGTTTTAACCAGTACCATGAATTTATATAAGACTTTCCCTGTGCATACTATATCTGCAGAAATCGACGGCACTGGCTTGACTTGATACCAGCACATACCTGATCTGAACAAAAACTTAACGTGAAGAAGATAGCAACTGTTCCCATCAATATATACCCCTGAATTTAATCATAATGCTACCAAGAGCTTTAATGATTTAATTTGTTCAAAAATTTACCCATTTTGATCTGTACTCCCAGATATTTATGATTCTAACCCCAAGCCAAAACTTTAATGAGTAGATGCAAAGTTAAGACCTTAACCTTGAAATATAAAGATTAATGTAAACGATTACGACTTAAATAAAGTGTTTTAAACTGCTGCATTAATTTTATTAAAAACATCTTTTGCTAAGCTCTACAGAGAATCAGAGCTATCTATAAGTTTGTATCCTTTGACATGCACAAGCTTGAAATGCTTTTTCTGATCAAATTTTCTTTTAAATGCACGACTACAAACCCCACATTCAAATCTTTTAAAAGGAATGTGAACATCCAAATGAGATTTAAGTCTATGGTACTTTGAAGTATTGTAATCACATTTTTCCCATTTGCAATTAAATATCTTGAAACATAATGAGTCTAACAAGTGATGATTACAGTGTTCATGGAATTCTTGAGCAGTTGAGCCAACATGCCCACATGAATCCCATTTGCATAAAAAATCACTTTCTTCCACGCACATAAAATTTATATCCCTTGGTTTTAATTCTCAATGAATCATGTGGCGAGAATTGATTTAAATTTCAGTTTTGAGCAGAGATGCTCCATATAAGATTAAAAATTACGCAAAAGTTATATGGGCCACCCAGTATCAAAATTAGATACAGTATCGTTCCGTGGGTCTGCTCAGCAGCTAATTCAGACTCATAAATCACAGTTATTTCTCAGCTAGGGGGCTTAGCAGAACTCTCCTGTTTTTGTTTGGAACATTTAGCTTATTTTAAAGCCTTGAGCAATGAACTAGTACAACACATTTACTTCGGCAGTAGTCGTCTCAAACCAGGTTTCATCTCATCTTATGGAAAAAATTAAATTACAAGTTCCTCAACCAAGATCTTCCAGTGTTGCTGAGCCAGTATCATCTCCTCACCTTAGAACTCCAAATAAAAACAGCCCTCTACCATCAATGATATCTCCCAGTATTCGTCATAATGATTATCTTTTACAGTCTGATGGTATTATTCGGAATGATTCCGACGCTTCCAAGTACTCGAAAACTTCTAGATCATCAATTCAATCCATTACTAGGAGAGATATAGACAAGGAAGCTATAAAATTAACTGATGAATTACAAAATGCTAGCTTAGGCAAAAAAAATGAATTCGTACTGAAAGAAAGTAGGACTCGTGTTAAAGTAGAAAAAGATGTTATTGAAAAACGTAAAAAGGGCCAGTTTAATGAACAGCCTCTACTTCCAAACCAAGTGAGCCAAAATACTATTTTTGTTAAGGCCCCAAGGAATAGAGCTCCACTGGTAAGGAAAGACACAACATGGGATAAGGGTTTCTGGACATATTTTTGTAGATTTATTACTTGTTGGGCACCTTCTTTTTTAATCAAAAGGTGTGGAATGACCGATCCCCAAGTGATTCAAGCATGGAGGGAAAAGGTTAGTTTATGTATGCTGTTCATGTGTTTAATGGGTGTTTTGGCTTTTATTACCTTTCTTATATCTGATGCTATTTGTGCAGAAAACTACAGTCTTCAAGTGTTGTCAAAAGAAACTGACTTACCCAAAATAGATGTATTAAATTTTAGAGCTCTAGGAGAGATCTATTGGTATAGTATTTCATTCTCAAAATGGAAGAACTCCTTATCATTTGCTGCAGCTAATCAGCGCGATATAAGTGGTAGAATGCTTGCTGATCGAGATGGTGGTGCCTATTGTAGTGCTGCCAATATCGACATTAATAAATTTTGTCCTAATTCATGCTTCAAGCAAAGTGATTTAACTACCAATTTTACTCAGATAAGGTACAGCTGGGATTTAGTATTGAATTCTAAGCATTTATTTGTTTATAACGGCAAGGTAATTGATTTAAACTTGGCAACTCCTTATCTCTTTTTAACTAACTACAAGGAAAAAATATCAAGATCAGCCGGTAAGGATGTTACTCAAGAGTTTAGAGATTCTACAGACATGATAAACACAATCAGATGCATTTCGGAACAATTTAGAGTGGGATTTATTGATACATCAACTGCGGGTTGTTTTATTAGGGATGTTGTTAGTAACATTGCAATGATAGTCATTCTAGCATTAATTATAATTAGATTTATGCTCGCTATCGGTTTTTCATGGTTTTTATCGTGGAAACTAGGGAAATGGGAGACTCAGCGTAAGAAAATATTTGACCAGAAAGGAAATCAAGTTGGTAGTGTATCTAGCTTGGACTCGATTAAAAAAAGTCTGTCAGAAGGAATCAGCATAAGCAGTATTGAGATACCTCCAGAATTTAGACTTATACACTCAATATTAATGGTTACTTGTTACAGTGAGGATGAAAGTGGATTAAAAACGACTTTAGATAGCTTGTGCGACATACAGTATCCGAATAGATACAAACTTATTATAGTTGTTTGTGATGGAATAGTTAAGGGAGCAGGCCAAACTAAATCAACTCCTGAAATAGTTTTGGGGCTCATAAAACAGGACAAGGCATTTGATGAGCCTGAAGCTAAAAGTTATTTCAGTATAGCTGACGGAAAGAAGAGACATAACATGGCAAAAATATATTGTGGACAGTTTATATCTACAGCTAAAAGATCGACAAACATTGTAGTGATTGTTAAATGTGGAACTGAAGATGAGCAAAAGAGTGCAAAACCAGGGAACAGAGGAAAGAGAGATTCGCAAATAGTATTAATGGACTTTTATAGAGCAGTTATGTTTGATGCTCCAATGAGTCCATTTCAGTTTGAACTGTTTAATAAAATATACAAATTAACTAAAATCACAGCAGATAAATACGAAATTGTGTTAATGGTAGATGCAGACACCAAGGTAATGCCGGATGCACTAAGCCATATGTCTGCAGTAGTTGCCAAGGATCCAATGATAATGGGATTATGTGGAGAAACTAGGATAATGAATAAATCAGAGAGCTGGGTAGCAGCAATACAGGTATTTGAGTATCATGTTGCCCATCATCTAGCAAAAGCATTTGAATCCTGTTTTGGAGGAGTTACTTGTTTACCTGGCTGCTTTTGTATGTATAGGATCAAAGCTCCAAGAGAAGATGGTACTTGGACACCAGTGCTAGCCAGCCCAGAGATAGTGGCACAGTACAGCGAAAATGTAGTAAACACTTTGCATAAAAAGAATTTGCTGCTCTTAGGAGAAGACCGGTTTCTATCAACGCTGATGCTTAGGACATTCCCCAACAGAAAGATGATGTTCGTTCCCAAGGCTGTTTGTAAGACTTGTGTACCAAACTCGTTCAGCGTACTCCTGAGTCAAAGACGAAGATGGATTAATTCTACAATCCACAATCTGTTCGAACTGCTACTCGTACAAGAATTGTGCGGTACTTTTTGCTTTTCAATGCAATTTGTAGTTTTACTGGAGTTGATCGGAACTTTGACACTTCCTGCTGCCATTGTTTTTACAACGTACTTTATGTTAACTTAGAGTCGTGATAATAAAGTCTATAATTGGACCTGTGGCTACTCAACCATTGCTTTTATTAGCTGTTATATTAGGACTACCAGGTGTTTTGATATTTTTCACTACCCAACGTTTAATTTATTTAAAGTATATGATAATATATCTGTTGGCTCTACCGATATGGAATTTTGTTCTGCCTTCATATGCTTATTGGCATTTTGATGATTTTAGTTGGGGTCAAACTAGAGCGGTTGCAGGTGAGGTTAAAGGAGAAAAGGACCACAGCCATAAAGAAGGGGAGTTTGATGAAAATGCGATTCCCTTACTGACTTGGAGCGAGTGGACCGAGGCAGCTCATTTAATTGAGAGAAATCCTGAAATAAACCCAAATGAATCCTATGTGGATTCTTCTAAAAATAGATCACTGATAGCAATAGAACCACCAGCCCCTGGTAATTAATAAAAGCTCGTGTATTGTATTATGAGTATTTATTTAAATTGGAATTTAACTTTTTAATTAATCCCCTATGATGTGCAGTAATTTGAATTTTATTATCGTAATCAAATGGTGGCCATAATGCTCTAATGTACTGATGGCTGGATTCCTTGTAGAACGGCAGTACTTCAGCTAGCATGAACAGTGGCTCCGTTCTCCATTTGTTGCATAAATCCCTAATATTTTTAATTTTATTTCTTTGCATCAGCTGCATTAATACCAACGCTTTTGAGACAAATACGGATTTGTTTATCAATACATGTGGCTGAGTGATCAAATGCTTCTTTAAACTGGCAAATGGTTCGCTTACTTGGCCATTTAACATTAAAAATAACAGATATTTCTGGATTGTCATGAGATCCTTGAAATGCGTATTCAAGTTAATTTGAAATATTGGAGGTTTATAGCTAGTATTAGGTAGTGTACCACTTACGTATCCCAATAATGAATCCAGCTTGTTGTCATATATAGGCATTGGTTCTTTTATTAGCTCTAGACTACTAAAGTAGTGTAAACAGTGACTACCAAGCCATCCTAGTGGCATCAAAGTAGCATTGTTCGCATATGTGTTTACCAGGTCAGAATAAGCCACCATTTCATTGGGTAGTAATGGCAAGCCACACTTTACACCTTGCTTTGTTACTATATTTGTGGCTGGGAGTTGTTCGGTATTTTCCAATACCTTACTAGATACAGCAACATTATCTAAAAAACCAGTGAGCAATGCTTTTTTTAATTCATTCAAGTCAGAAATGCTGGGAGGGGTTAATTTTAAATCATATTTAAAGCCATTTACAAGCAGCTTATTCAGCATTTTAACTAGCTGTGATCTTATTTGCCTAATATCAGTCATTACTTTGCTTGATATGCTTTTGCTTGTTGATTCATTGCTGTAGTCCATTCCGCAAATGGTAAACAACTTGCTCAAAATATCTGATTTTAATTTTCTAGCGTGGTGCTTGTTAGACTCAAATGGCTGGGCGCTTAGAATAGAAATCATTGTAACTGCATATCTTAATGAGTGGCTCTTCAAACAGCTAATTAAAACTCTAGAGTACCTAGCGTTAACAGGAAACTTGGACATTAACAAACCGTCTTCAGTAATACTTTCGCTTTCATCCAGTGCTTTGAGGGTGGTTAAAAGCTTGATTCCTTCCCCGATATGTCCTGCAGATGGACTCGTTGGAAAGGGGAAATTATGGATGTTATCAATTCCCATTGACTTCAAATGCAATATCACATTCTCTATAGGCATTGATAGAATCTCAGGTACTGAGTACTGTACAAATTGATGTTCAAAAACTGTAGAACTAAAGATTCTAAAGCAATGTCCTGGCTCAGTTCTACCACATCTACCCAGCCTTTGCTCAGCTGAGGACTTGGAGGTCCATTGTACCTTAAATTGGTACATTCCTGTGGTTTCATTATATGTTTTGTTTTTGACTTTTCCAGAGTCAACAACATATTTAATGTTTGGAATTGTGATGGACGTTTCTGCAATATTAGTAGCTACAACTATTAATCTTTGGCCATCTTTTACTGGTAAAAAACATTTTATTTGTTCTTCGTTAGACAAAACACTAAACAATGGCAGAACAATTACATCTCCGCCATAATCCCCAGTATTTAATAGCTCTCGTTTCTCTTGATCGTCAAGCTGACCAAGAATGGCAATAGGCTCCTCGTCATCTGTAACTAGTTCAAGTTCTTTGCTATATCCAATTAAATCTAAATCCTCAATCTCTATCAAATCATTTTCAACACATTTAGGGTGACTTACTCTTGAGGAATCTCCATATTTCTGATTCAGCAGTTGGCAAGTTAATTCCACTTCTTTCTGACCGCTAAGAAATATCAGAATACCACCGGGTGGATAGTGTTCATGAATATGGATAGTTTTTTTGACAATTGCACTGATATAATCATTTGGGGTGATACGGTTAAAATGAACTACAACAGGATGCATACGAGCGGGAACGTTGATAACAGGAGGTGCGATTTGGAATAACTTGGTATTTTCAGTAAAATCATGGACACGAAGAGTGGCACTCATCACAACAACTTTCAGTAAACTGGCATTCTTTTTTTCGTAGTTAGACCTGCGCAACTTGACAACTCTACTAAGTAACCCAATTAAGATGTCAGTGTTTATATTTCTTTCATGGGCTTCGTCAATGACAACAACTGAGTATTTAGACAATAATAAGTCAGAAGTCATCTCTTTTAGTAGTATGCCATCAGTCATGTACACCAACTCAGTGCTAGCGTCAATGTTAGATTCATGACGAACTTTAAATCCGGTTTTGCAGTTTAGAAGCTCTTCTTGGACTCTGTTTGCAATTGTGATAGCAGCGACCTTCCGAGGTTGAGTAACGCAAATCCTACCAGCAATACTATATCCGTACTCCCAACAAAATTGGCCGATTTGAGTAGATTTACCCGAACCGGTAGCACCGCAAACAATAACAACATCATTACTCATTAACTTTTCCATTATATCATGTTCGTACTGTATTATTGGAAGTTTGTCACGAAAAGACTGAATATCTGCATTACGCTCCGGAATTTTAAACTTTCGAGTGTTTTTCACTACTAGATTGTCAGCCTGACCCAAGATGCAGCTAGGGTCTAGTGGACGACTAGTAGATAAGCCAACTGAAGGTGCAGCAATAGAAACAACGGCAGCAGCTGCTGGAGGTAGTGCACTAAGCTCTACTTGGACAGATGATCCAGAACATTGAGATTCCAAATCCTCGCTATCATCTTCAATTTCTATGTCAGGACGCTGAATCTTGTTTTTTTGGCCTAACCTTGAAGATTTGCTCATATCATTATAAACTACGCTGGATTGTTTGAGACATTCTAGCAGCTCGGTGCGGCGAAACTTTTTCCTCTTCTTTTCGACGAATTTTTCCAGTCGTTTTCTTTTCTTCTTACTCATTCCCTGCACATGGTTATCAACAGCGTCAATTAGTTCCTGTGGAGATAGCCTCTTGGGAATAACCAAATTTGTATCTTTAGGCTCATGGGTAGCCATATTGCGCCCTTTTTTGTTGTAGCGCTCTTTCACCATAAAGCAACTTTAATGTTTCTCCCTGTAAAAATTTCACTCCTTCGTCCTGGAATTTGTGTGGTCCAACGCCTGCATTAAATGTGAAGATTTCAAACCCCACACTTCTCAAGTGTAGACAACTTGGGGAGATACCATTTGAGCATGCTCTTGCCTACATTATTTTGAAGTACCTGGATTGATATCTCTATGGTCTTGGTGACCGCATTGCTGACAATTGACGCA
>JADGIF010000060.1:0-25126 GCA_018985225.1 Amoeboradix gromovi
AATTCAAACAAGTATTTCGAGTATCCTCTAGTCATGGATCTTTTAGAGTACACGAGCAAATTACGAGCAAGATGTTCACTCGTACAAGTCAATAAACTTCGACTTTGATACTCAATCAATCTTGGATCACCAGTATGTATTTTAACAAACTGGACTTTGAAGAGTTCGGAATACTTTTTAAACCAAGACCGCAAGCCCCCACTCTTTACTTATTATCGTGTATATAGGCACCGCAAACGTATTGTGGAGTAACTTCGTAAGCTCGTGTTTCGCCAAAACGAGACCACTTTCGTTCATTTAAAGGAGGAAAAAAAATAATTTATTTGTCGATTTCTGCCTACGTTAAATGTACTGGATGTTCTGCTCTACTCCGATGAGTTCGGATGTTAGCCTATAAACTTCTATCAGGCGTGGAAATAAATGCGAGATCAGCTGAATAATTCCTGTGCCTGGTTGCTTTCTAGTCATCTTCGGGACTCAAGACAAACCTGAAAACTAGTAAAAGCAATTTATACGTAATATGGTACACACTCTGTAAAAAGCAGACTTTGGGTAAGAAACGAGTGACGAGATTTACCCAGTTGAACTTTTCACGGCAGTGTCCCATATTTCCTCACCTAGGCGAACCCTCGTTGTTTGTATAATCCCTTGTCTGCGATACAGGTCTCTCACCATTTGCGTCAATAGTTTTCTACAAATCTAAAATAAAGACTTGATGAAAGGGCAAAGGAATAGCTATACCAACTATTTATTTTTAAAATTTGGATACATTTTGTCTTGTCTAGTTTTTACAGAGTATGTATCGTATGTCTGTTGAGACCTCAACACAAGAATCTCCAGTTTTCCCAGGGCAGAGAATCTATGGCACCGTCAAACTGAATTTGGACAAAAGGATCAATGCCTCGTCTATAAGTTTCTATTTTAAAGGCTTTGAACAGACACATTTTAACTTACTTGGACCTACAATTCATCCAAAAGTATCAAAGTATGGCTCAAAAGATGTTACATTTGACTACAAAGTTACCTTGTGGTGTGTTAATTAATTCATTTAGACAGACCAATCATAGTCATGGATTCCTAAGCTTTAATTTAAAAGCAAACGGATTCCAGTTAAATACATGAACATGAATCTACTGTTTTTCTTATTTGTTGTTGAGTCTGCTTCAGTCATCTATAAATGTCGCTATCTTGCATCAAAGTCGCAATTCAAACCTCGATTACCAGGTATCAAGTTCGCATGTATCGTCCTAGAGTGCGCTAGTAGCTCAAAGAAATGGGGACAAAAAGAAATGGATAAATGTTTGAAGAAATAAATTTTTATTGGGATCTACACCTTTTTTGTTTTATTTTTTGCTTGAATAACTAGCTCTGTCACTCTCAGTATCGATGCCCTAGTCAAGGCGAAACTTCTTTAATAAAAAAATATTGAGTCCAAGGTAATTCAAGCAGGTAGTTCCAGCTTATTACTACATATTCTCTAGACTACGAGCCATTCTTACAGGTCTCTCTGCCGATCAAGTCTTGCACTATATCTTGCTAGCCGTTAAGACTTAAATATTGAAGTGGTATGCATTTGTGTCCAGAGTAACCACTGTTTCGCAGTGCTTGCGCTGGAGCATCCTCTAACCTTCAGGCCGTTATTGCTTGATACGGCTCCCTCATCCACACATGTATTCTTAGAGTTGTACTGCTATGTTGCAGTACAGCCCTCATAGAAAAGTAAGCTATTTAGAAGTGAAGCGGTTTATATGGAGATCGCCGAAAGAGTAAGTTCAAATAATTCTTGTAGAACGATGTAGGCGATTAGAAAATATCCACAAATGTAGCCAATTCCTATCAATACTCATCAGTTATGAAGAATGCAAAAATCTTTAAATGTGAATTGCAAGTATACTTGAAAGTGATTTAAGTCCTTGTAGAAATATTCTACGATGGGATATTGGGTTGTCTACACCCAAAGGGATCTGGAATGTTGATTTACTGATATTCCTTGATTAAACTTAGGCGTGGAGCACAATCTGGGACACCAAATATAAAAACTAGACTAACTCGTTTTTAAAGGTGCACCATACGGAGGAAGTGCTATCATTAATAGAAGATCTTCTATTATACCAACTTTCTTTCATTACTTTCAATCCCCTCTTCAAAATAAAATTAAAAGACCCTACATCTCTTTCAAATATATGAGGTCTTTCAGCATCTAAGCAAAAGGTGCATTTTCTTAGACGGTACCCTTCTCTATTTCATTCTCACAGACACTACATTACTTTGAAGTGTAATCTATGGACAGTCTCCCTGACTCTTGTCTTGCTGAATTTCAATTTCGTTTTAGTTCTTAAATGAAAATATACCCTATTATGAATTAGTACTATGAATTAGTACTATGAATTAGTATTATGAATTAGTATTATGAATTAGTACTATGAATTAGTATTATGAATCAGAGGTTTATCTGATATAAAGATTGGATGAAAGAGTAAGAGAATAGCTGTACAGAATATTTATTTTTGAAATTTCGATACAAAACGTTATTTATTTTCCTTTTATATTCGTCAACTCCGTAACTAGCTGAATGTCCACTCGCCTCTTGAATTCATAAAATTAATAAAGCTGAAATAATGTGCCAAGTTGTTACAGAAAGTTAGTCCAGTTTTTATATTTGACGTCCCATATGTATACTTATATTTTAATACGGCAGCTGCTCCAGCCAACAGTAGCAGATTATCGTCATGTATGCTTTAAAAAAAGATACGCTGCAATGCTTGTTCAGAATAAATACCTGACTGGAATATCAAAGAAGCCGTCTCATAATCTTTGTACGATGCGCTGCCAAGTACTTGAAAATAATATATGCTACATTCAGGGCATACGGACTCACATTCAGAGCAGGAAAATTGAGAAGGATAGTGATAGAACTGTACTACGCAAGTATACCAAGACAGACAAGTCATTCGGTATACCTAGAAAGACTATCTTTCTGAAAACTAGACTATCGTTATATATCGATTGTAGTTAAGTCATAACTAAAACTCTGCATCTGCTCAATAGTTGTTGAAATATGAGATGCTTATGAAAACTGTTTAACATGATTTACAGTGGCACTCTAATTTTCTTACAATATATGTATTTTACTAATGCACTAGTCGTCCTCATCTTCGTCCTCAGGGCTCTTGAGCACCTTGTAAGATTTTATACTTTTTACGGGCAATGTGCTGTGTACTTGTCTCATTTCTTCTTTGGAATTTAGCTGCTGGGCCCATAAATTGGCATAAACTCCATTTAACTGCAGTAGGTTAGCATGAGTTCCTTTTTCAACTATTTTGCATTTGTCTAATACTATTATCTGGTCTGCATTGACAATGGTACTTAGTCTATGCGCTATTATTATTGTAGTTCTATCTCTACCTAGCTTGCTCAGTGCTTTCAATACACCTTGTTCACTATGTTAAATTGAATTACGTATTTGTATCCAGCGCTGATGTTCCTTCGTCAAACATCAGTATTTTTGGATTCTTAACGAAGGCTCTACATATCCCTACCCTCTGCCGTTCTCCTCCGCTCAATTGCAAACCTCTCTCACCAACTTTAGCATGATATTGGTCTGAGAATTCAGTTATTCTGTCGTGAATCTGAGCTGCTTTGGCTGCTGCTTCAACTTGCTCGTCCGTTGCATTGACGTTTCCGTATTTTATGTTATACAATATATCTTCATTAAAAAGCACAATGTCTTGCGGTACTATTCCCAAGCTCTGTCTTAAACTAAGCAAATTCACTTTATTTATGGATTGATGGTCTATTAAAATGTCACCACTTTCAATATCATAAAATCTAAATATCAGCTTCAAAATAGT
Source organism: Amoeboradix gromovi (assembly GCA_018985225.1). Lineage (NCBI taxonomy): Eukaryota > Fungi > Sanchytriomycota > Sanchytriomycetes > Sanchytriales > Sanchytriaceae > Amoeboradix > Amoeboradix gromovi. Next base: position 3,852 of record JADGIF010000060.1, read on the forward strand.
GGATTTTCCACAACCACTGCTTCCCACAAATGCTGTGGTTTGACCAGATAAACATGTAAAACTTAAATTGTCGAATATAATGTGATTCTCATACTTGAATTTAACGTTTCTAAATTCAATTAGTCCCAGGTGTATTTTTAGATCCATCGAATCCTTGTTCTCGGATATGCTTGAATTGGTGTCAAGTAGCTCCAATAGTTTTTCTAAATCTACAAAGTTCTTTTGAATTGTTTTATAAAACTTACCGAAACCATTCAATGGCGCTATCAACTGTATCATGTAGGTAAAGAATAAAATGATGTCTCCTATTGAAAACACATTCTGCTTGTACTGCTTTAGTGCATGAAGTCCACCTATAAATAGTCCTACATGGATTATTATTGATTGTAGAAATGTTAAAGTTGTCATTGCCAATGTAGCTTTAAACTCTGTGATTTGAAATAATTTTAAAAAATGGCAATACGAACTAATTTCAAATGCTTCAGCGCAGTAGTATTTCACTGTCTCAAAGTTTAGTAATGAATCTACTGCCCTTCCTTGCATATGGTTGTCTAATTGATTTGCTGTTCTTCTTAATTTTGCTCTGATTTTGGTCAAATAAATTGTTGCAAAAATGTAGAATGCCATGGTAACTATAACAATTACCCCAAAGAAGTAGTGTAATTTGATAGTTAAAAAGAAGCAAGCTACAACTATATCAAATATAACCGGAGTTATCTTAAAAACAATCAAATTCATTATGGAATTTATTGAATTAACTCCTCTATCTTGCACACGAAGTATTTCGCCTGTCTTTCGTTTTAAATGAAAAAAATGAGACTGCCGATGTAGATGAGTAAACAACTCCACACTTACTACTTTTGTAGTATTCTGCTCTATAGGAGTAAATAGCAAAGATTGTAAAACATCTATTAAACCGCCGCTAAATGCTCTTAGAGCAACAAACAGCGCTAGATCATACCAGTGCATGTTTGGAAGATCATCCACAAATTCTTTATAAAGAAACGGAACCAGGACATTAACGTACCTTCCAAGAGCCATACATGCTAAGCTGCAAAGAAAAAGTAGCTGCAGGAACATGTTTTTTTTTGGCCATACGAACTCAAAGACTTTTTGCAGCTGGTAAATCATTGATAATGTAGCAATTGGAACTTCATTATTGGTTGGAATCAAAGGATGATTAAAATCTTGTTCAGTAGGATGGCTGTTGACATATACATAATACATCATATGTATGTTTAGACATAAAATAGCAGCTAGTTTAAAAAATAAAAAATAGTTAAAACTGTAAATAAACTCCAATATATTGAATAGCAGCAAGGATAACCAAAAAATTGGGATAGTCCATGTGGAGTAGTATCTAGGACGCTGCAACAACAAGTAAAGATGGAGCGTTATAGCAAAAGATATTACTACCTGGTCTATTTGAAAAGATAGAGCATTAACAAAATACAAGAAGAATACCACTAGTATCAGACCGGTGACTAGCGAGTACTTGATTTTAAAGCGACGATTTCTTGCATTTATAAGAATAGATATTTGGAGTGCTAGGATTAAAACCGAGAAAACGAATAAAAATATCATCCTGCTACAAGTACCAGATATGGAGTAACAAAAGGGACACTCTCTATGAAATCTAACCCACTACTTCGATTAGTGCGGGCAGACGGTAAGTCGTGTTTTGCTTAAAGCGAATTTCTCATTGCACAACTGTGATAAGTTCTGCTAGTATTTATTTTAGAAAAGGGCACGTGATATTATGTCATGATACTTACAATCCAAGACAGCATTAAACCTTTGCAGCTCTGAAAATAAAGCTATCTACTTCTAATCTAGTATCTGCTATCGCCATTCTTGCCGTAAGTTTTGTACATTGCAGGCACTCTGATTATTGTTTGTTGTCTTAAAGCACTTAACTACTAGTTGCTGACTTAACTGTATTTAAACGATGAAAATTTTATGGTTCTATTCTTATGACCTTTGTAATGGCAAACAAAATACGCAAGATCAATGCATTTACATTGAATTTAACGTGAAACCATGATTTTTCTCATTTTTTGAAAATAGCATAATAGCTGCAAAATGCATTTGGGATGTCCAACCTAACTCTAGTTTCCACAATGAAATACCAAGATGCTTCTACTTACCACCTATCTTGCCCTTTTAAGAGCAGTTGCAGTATAACCAAGCTCCTCAATAAAAGTACTGATTTGGGAAAAACCAAAATTTTCGCACAAAATCTGAGAAAGCCAGTGGCTCTGTCACAGAGATTACTCACGCTCCCAATAAGATGCATGTGCTTCATGCATATCTTGCATACATATACTTTTCTCTCTACTTCAAATGCCTTTGATATTTTGGATACTTAAAAATCCCCTAGAGAAAGGACTGCTTATATCTCAAAGCCTTTTTGATGCATATGACTCTTGAAAATAAGAGTATCTCTTTTGCAGAAGATTTTGAGGTATATAGCGACTTTTTAATGTCTTGTAAATTGTATAGAAATCTATTTCCTGGTGTATGTGGGCTTGAAATTGTACCGTTCTTGGACCAGTTTTTAAATATCAAAGTGCTAATTCGGTAAATATCGGCGACTTGTTTAGATTTAACAAATTCTGGACCGAGGACTTGACCCATCTGCAGTTAATGAATGTAAAGATTATGGAGTTTTTTACAGTGACAAGAGTCTAAAAAGAGATTGTATTAGAGCGATATGGCTCATGTAATCACTATTAATGGTTTGCTGAATTAAAATCGACAGCTATAGCTTTATCTGATCGAGCGCTGCCGCAACATCAAGATTTAATTTTTATCAATTTTCAAGTGTACCCATTTTATCAAAATGTAGATCCAAGCGGCAATCTACTAATAAAAAATTGGACTGCAAACTGCTTGCAAGAAATTATTACAACCCAATCATCAATTGTCTGCAAGCCGAAATGGGTACAAAAGGAGTCACAGCGTTCCATTTGAATGATCAGTGTACTGTTGAGCGTAGCAACATCACAAGTAGTTTACTCAAACTGTGTAAAAAAGAATATGGTCGCTCTGACTTTGGGTGGTGGCCCTTCTGAAAACACCAAGAGTTACTTAAAAGCCTTTAAGTCTAATAATGTCAGCGCTACCTTCTTTGTCATCGGCACAGAAATCGAACAGTACCCTGGTTTTGTTAAAGCTATTTACGATGATGGCCATTCAATTGGTGGTCAAAGCTATTCCTTTGCTGATTTTACCAAGTTGAAGGATGAAAGCGCGATTTACGATGAAGTCAAGAAAGCCAATAATTTGATTTACAAAGAAACAGGTAAATGGACGAATTATTTTCGTTTTCCATATGGATCTTATGACACAAAATCTTTAAAAGTAGTTCAAGGACCAACGCTGGGTATGACTGTTGTGCAATGGGACGTAGATAGTAAAGATTGGAATGTACCCGAAAATTTAAGAGAAAAGGACTCTGTAAAGAATATTTTAGCCCCACTTAGCAAGCCTAATAAAGGCCATATATTACTGACTAGCGAATTTGAGAACGTTTTGCTGAGAAACATTAAAGAAATCGTCACAAAGTACAGAGCTAAAGGGTATAGGTTTGTTAAAATGCACCAGTGTCTTGGTTTAGATAGTGATTACAAGTCTTAAATAAAACCTTTGATTTTCATAAACCAAATACCCTGACATCGTCAATTCTCCGAGTCTTTATAAATAAAGCGCTTTTGAATAAACTCTATTTACTTCTTTCTTTCATCAAACTTTATGGGTTCAAACTTAATTGGCGTTGGCTTGAATCTCTTTGATTCTGAATCTGCATCCGTTTTCCGCTTGCTGCTCTGCATGAGTTTGTCTCTAAAAGAGTCTGCACTCTTTTTCTCTTCTTTCATCTTCCTGTCTCTTTCTTCATTTTGTTCTATTATTTCCATTGGTACTGTAGTCCCATTCTCAGCCGGTTTATCTGTATCCTCCTCTTCTTCAGGAGGTTCTTCAATGGATACAACCTCATCTTTTTCAGATTCCTGTTGTACGTCCGCAACCTCTTCCAACCCTTCGTCCAATTCATGCTCAAGTTCATCCATATCTTCTTTCACAAGCTCTTCCAGTGGATCCTCATTTTGGTACTGCTCTTCTACTGATTCGTGTCCCTCCTTTATCTCTTGTTCTTCCTCTATTTCTTCCACATGTTGTTCCTTGTCCTCTTCGTCTTGGTGCTCCTGCTGCTCCTCTACCAGATCCACCAGCTCTTCATTCAATGAGTCATCCGGTGTCTCACCACCTACGTTCTCCTGCTGTTGCTTCAATTCGATTATTTCCAGTTTCAGCTCACCAAGCCTGCTTCTCGTGATGATTATCTCTTGCTTCAATTCCTTGATTTCCATTTCCTTTTGCCCTGTTTGCATCACCAATGTTCTATTAATTTGATTTATTCTGTTCAGCTCCTGCATTGCGTCTTTATGTTTATCTGTGGAAATGGATAACTGTGCACTTGCATCGCTCAGCTGTGTTTGTATATCTTTTGTATATTCCTTACTCTCATGCAGAAGGTTTTTGCAGTTCTTTAGATCTAACTGAAGCTTGATCTTGCTTTTATTAAGTGCATCAATTTCTTTGCCTAATTCCATATTCTTTTGCTTTAGTTCTATAATCTCGTCTTGCTCTTTAAATCCCATCAATACCTGTTGTAATTGATCATACTTTACTAACAATGATTTGTACTCCACAATCTTAGCATTTAACAGCACATCTAGCTTTATATTCATTGGATCCTCCATATTTGTAAACATTTGTATTTTAGAGTTCAACAATTCGTTATCTTTGGTTAGCTGAGCTAGCTGATGATTTAGCTGGTTTATTGAGTTAGATTTAGATGCTGCAGCTTGTTGTAGTTGATTACATTTATGTTTTAAATCCATTAACTCGTTAATTGTTGAAATCGAAGGAGATGGTGGTTTTGATGTCTTAGTGTTGATCAGCTTTAGCTCCATCCGTAGTTCTACAATTTGCTGTTGCAAATGGGTATAGTCTAGCTGCAATTGATTATGTATTGACTGTAATAAATTCAAATCGTTGTTTGCTGTTTTTAATTCATTGCACCTGGTATTAAGATTGCTCTTGGTACCATCGTGTTCTTTTAAAAGTGCTTCGTGTTGCTCTTCTAGAGCATCATGGGTAGATTTCAGTTCAGAGTACAGCTGTTTGTACTTGGTTAACTCCAACTTTAGTTCAGTGCAAATTGATTTTAATTGATGAGAGGGAGTAATTTGATTCAGCTTATACACGACAGACATTAAGTTGTTATTTTGAATGAGTAGATCGTTTATGTTGTTAAAATTGACCAAGTTGGCATCTTGTAATACAGTGGTGCTAGGTCCTTGTTTAAGTAATAGATTGGATAGTTGGGACTGTAAGTCTGATACTACTTGGTCATGTACCTGCGAATTAGATTTTAGTTTATCATTTAAAAGTGACAGTTCGTGGCATCTGGTATTTAAGTCAGATAGTTCAGATTTTAACGATGCATTCTGCTGCATTACCTTGTTAAATAACAGCGAATATTGCTGGTACTCCGGAATACGCTGCTCTATTTCAGATTTATAGGTTACCAAAGTGTTAACAACATCAGTGGCATTTGAAGGGTCCATGTGTGACTGCGACTGCAATAATTGATTATTCTGGGTATTTAATAAGCTTGATATGCTAGCAAGCTCAGATTGATGTTTAAGAAGCAAAGATTCTAATTCTGAGCACCTGTTGTCTTTTAGCTGTGACTGCTTTAGTAGGTCACTGTTTTCTAGTTTTAGTTTGCTACATTCGTTGTTAGATTTGGTAACCTGTCGGTTTAGCAACTCAACTTGCGACTTTAACGAATTTATTGTAGATAAGTAAGGAGTAGGGTTATTTGATTCTAATTCATCACAGGCCTCTTTATAATCAATCTTAAGCTCCTCAAATAAGGCGATTTGCCTGGATAATTGTTGCTGAAGGGTGGACTTGTCATTGGAAAGAGTGAGGATTATGTTGGATTGATTCGAGATTTGACTTGTTAGCTTGGTAAGTTGGTCTACATACTGGGAAGAGTTGGACAACATGGATTGATTGTGAAGAGAATCGTTTTGATATGAAGTGGTATTCTCCACAGAGTCGCCGGCTTCTACATTAACTGAATCATCATTAACAATTTCATGGATGGATTGATTGAATTGTTCTTGGAACTCAGGAGGGACTTGCACATAGTCAAAACCAGTTAGTATATCATCAAAATTTGAATTTGGATCCATTTGATTATTGCTTATGGGGAAATGGTTCATCTTAACAAAAGACGAGTTTCAACAAGGAGTAATTTGAAATTATTACTCCTCATTGAAATGCTTGACTTGTGAACACCAGAATCGTTTGCATGGAAACTGAAAATGCCCGTCAACCCGTTGCAGTGGTGGCTAACGTCACTCGGGTCCTGAAGCGGGAATAAGTAGGAATGCAAATATTTCAAGCTTTTGTTCCTTACTACCATATGATGTCTGACCACTTGTAGTTGGGCAGTTACAATATCTTTGAAAACCTCAGTGTCTACGAACCCATTGTGCAAATGTTTACCTGTCGCTCAAGATCCTCTTTGTGTTTATCAGAAGAGAGGAAAACACTATGAGATCCTTGAGCTTGTTGTAATGGCGCAAAAATCTATTTGACGGTGTTGGTAGGCATTGAGTAGCTCCGATAGAATAATTTGCTTTGTATCACTAAGTGATGTCTTTAGATTTAAGGTATACTGGCTGAGTTGGAGGCATTTGTTCAAATGGAAATTATAACTGGAAGAAATGCCGGAACCATAAGACTAATGTAACTATAATAAATTGAATTAACTAATGAAAACTAAAAATTGCTGAACTACTTGAAAAAATGGATCTAGAATATGTTAATCAACATCTCCAAGAGGTAAAACACGAATTCCATTAATTGCTCTACTTACTAGAAAAGTGGTTTGATAATGAAATCACAGATTATTGGATTTACAGGAGCAACTAAGTTGGAGAGGTGGAACAACCATCGAAGCAGGCATCCAGTGGCATATGCATACACTGCAGAATTGATGTTTCTTCATATTTATTAATCTCGATTGGCAATTAAATCTTGTATTGTTTTCATTACTAAATTGCTATGATATATCGTTCAAAAAGATAGGTTTTATTTATTTTTGGCTAGGTGCTCTAAATACTTGGTATGCAACTTAGATTGACCATCATATTCTTTTTTCAATTTCTTTAGTTTCGATGCGCTAAGTTCGTCACCATTATTGTCATGGGTGGGCATGCCGTTCTCATCCCATTTGGAAAACTCATTTCTTCTATCCCCAAGCTTGAACAGAGACTTTGGCTCCAGTTTCCCTTTAAGAATCTTTGCCAATTCCTTCTCCTCTTTTTCCAACCTCATTTTATTCTTGAGATCCAACTTTTGCTGTAAAAGTTGTTGCTTTTGAGCCACTTCTTTCTTTAATTCTAGTTTGTCCATTAACTTTACTAAAGCTTTGCCATCAGAAACATCTTCTAGCTTTAGTCCTAGCTCAACACAGTCTACATCTCTTAGTTCATCACAATGTTGTAATATATCAACTTGCTTACTGCTTATTGCTAGTTGCCTTATACTATCTCTAAATCTACTTAATGTCTGTGCAAATGGCAGAACACTGGATTCCTACGTTATTTATGAGTACGATAGTTTCTGTGGTACTTGGGTTGCTGTAGGATAGTCCCAGCATTTTTAATTTGTCATCAACAAAATCTTTTATGATTAATTGGACATTTAGTCCCAGATCATTTGAGTTTGCATCGTTTATAAATCCCAACATTTCTTGGATTACTTTGTGCGTGTTCAAGTTTCTGAGCGATTCATCTACTACGCTTGTCAATTTCTCATATTTAGCCAACATAATCAAGTCGCAGTCACTTAGTGGTGGCATCTTATCTGAAGTGTTCAGCAATCTAGCCTTTACAGTGGAAATAAAGTTTTTAAAAGTCGATTCGGCTTCTAGCACCTCTGCCATGGTTTCTGGTTGATACTGCATAGTGTTTTGCCATGGCTGCATCAAGCAAAGCAATCTGAATTGCTGAGGACTGTAACTCTTTAACAAATCTTTTATCGTAATGAAGTTCTTTAAGCTCTTACTCATTTTAGCACCCTTAATATGCAAATGGCCGATATGAATGAATTTCTTACACCATGTCATTGAATTAGATGCAGCTTGTGCCTGTGCTATCTCGTTCGTATGATGAGGAAACAGCAAATCAATTCCACCGCTATGTATATCCAAGGTCTTGAATATGTGGCAAGCCATAGCCGAACATTCAATATGCCATCCGGGTCTTCCGGGGCCGAATGGCGAGTCCCAAAAAGGTTCGCCAGGTTTACTTGTTTTCCACAGTGCAAAGTCCTCTTTATGTCTTTTTTCATCACTAGGATCGGGCTCACCAAAAGGCTCAATAACATGCTGTGGCTCTAGTTGAGAATACTTGAATTCCTTGTGGAACTTTACTACATCAAAATAAACACTTTTGTTGCTTACATAAGCGTATCCATTGTTTTGGATATCTTGAATATGGCTGATAATAGGGCCAATATACTCAGTCGCTCGTGTGATAATGTTTGGTGGTAATACATTTAAAATCTGCATATCTGAATTGTACTGATTCTCCCAGTATCGTGCCATTTCAGAAAAGTTAGAGTGGTCTAGGCTATATGCTAGTTTGTCAGCAGCATTGGCGACATTATCCAAGTAATAAGCAAGTACATCAAAAGTATTGGAATAGACGTCGTCGTTTTTACAAGAGGAAATGCCAGTCATGTGTGATTTAAATTGCTCAACAGCAGTCATTCGCATTTCAAGTATAGCTGCCTCCTCAATGTTCTTTGCGTTCTTTAATAATTCTGATGATTTTATAGTATACTCATTGATCTGAGAACAATTGAAATAATCCTTGAGGTATTTAGCAATCGCTAATTCCATCGTATTCTTGTTATAGGACTTCCAAAATAAATCAACCAGATATATGTGGCGACCTCTGTTTATGATTTTGTCATCAATATCAGTCACATTCTGAATCATTACTATATTATGGTTGTAATGCAACAAAATGCGACGAATAATATCTATAGATACATAATTACGCGCATGCCCTATGTGAGAGTGGTCATAAGTGGTAGGCCCGCAATTATACCATTTTATGAACTTCGGAAATTGAGAAATATTCATAACTCCTTTGGGACACCCCTATAAACTAGTTCAAGTTATTTTTACAAAAGGGACATCAAATATAAAACTGGACTAACTTTCTATAACAAGTTGGAACACTATTTCAGCTTTATTAATTTTATGGATTCAAGAGGCGAGTGGATATTCAGCTAGTTGCGGAGTTGACGAGTATAAAAGGAAAATAAATATTCTGTACAGCTATTCTCTTACTCTTTCATCCAATCTTTATATCAGATAAACCTCTGATTCATAATACTAATTCATAATACTAATTCAGAGTACTAATTCATAGCAAGACAAGAGTCAGGGAGACTGTCCATAGATTACACTTCAAAGAAATGTAGTGTCTGTGAGAATGAAATAGAAATTGGTATAATAGATCTTTTATTAATGATAGCATTTCCTCCGTATGGTGCACCTTTAAAAACGAGTTAGTCTAGTTTTTATATTTGGGACCTGATCTGAGAAAATGTCCCTAACTCCAAATTTAATAAATTTCTATTTATCGTGAAATCAAATAGCTTAAATTGTGAACTATCTGTTGTTGAAAGTAGAATTTTATTATACCGACACCTCTTGAAGTTATACCATTTCTCCATAAAATAAACTCGTAACACAAGTCTATTCTGACAAATTTCCCTAACTCTTTCTATCCAATCAAGTCATCTTCAATTATTATTATTTGACTGGATGAAAATTATTAAAAAATAATAGGTATTAAATAAAGCCATTTAATCCAAAAATTACTTGAAGCTATTGTAGTGTCTTTAGCGTTAATTATGAAAGAATTTCATAATCAAAAACCAATAGAATCAAATATGCGTTAGTTGTAATTAGTCTTAATGTAAATGAGCAGTATATCTATTATAGTTAAGTAAAGTAGTATATCGAATTGCCAAATTATATGAAGTAATCTTATTTATTTCAAAGAATCTGCTAGTTTTTCTAATAGTTTCTCACAATTATCATCTGCCTCAAATTTTATTTCATGTGGACTACCATTTTCCATCTCAACAATCCATTTTTCACCTTTCTCGGTATATTTTACTTTTTCCTTCAACTTCGCTTCAATTTGGTATCGAAGTGCATCTACTACGAGTTTTAAACATTTAAGGTCTTTCATATTAGCAGGAACAGTTATTTTTTTTATTTTTTTATGTTCTAAACCTTTCAGATCAATCAAATATCGATCGGGGATTAATGTGTTCAATTTATTAAACACCGAATCCAAAAAAGCTTCATCACGAGTTACTATTTTAAAATACAAAGTAGATCCATTTTTAACACCACAACTAGCCAATACACTTTCATTCTGTAGCAACTTTCCATTAAACCTTAGCTCTTTTTGCGACAACAATGTATTAGGTTCATAGGAAATGTTAGACTTGATTGTGGCTACATTAAAGTCACTCTTAAATGACAATGGTGTTTCTTTTTGAGTGTCGCTTTTTATAATTACAGTTATGAGATCAGAATTCGTACTAGGAGCCGTATCACAATGTGTAACACTTTTTGGACTGTATATTTCTTCTAGTACATTGATGTAGCTCGAAACCAGTAAATGATTTTCAATAACTTTGAATTTGTTTATGATTCCCATAACAGCGTTGTAATAATCAGAGTTAAAATGTAATCTAATATTTTCTAAAATATATATGAATTGACAAGTTACACCCTGATAAACATAGTTTTGAATATTGTCAATTAAAATACTCATAATCATATTCCTACAGTCACCATCCATTTCTAAAGATAGCACATCTGAAATAGACGCTGGATGCTCCAATAAAAAATTGCTAAAGAAATCCTTGTATTTCAATTTCAAAAACCCATTTGTTTTTAAAACTTGAACAAAATAAGAGAGCATTTTGTGGTAATCTATTGAATCTTTATATTCTAACAAACGATCTAACGAAACAGACAATGATTTGGAAAGTAATGAGGTTAAACTTATTACTTCATGCGCGCTAGGTTGTGTAAAATTTGGTTCATAGTTGACAGTAAAACCATACTCTCTGAGCAAATAAACGATTACAATTGCGCATCTACTACATGATTCAGAAGTGGAACATATAACATCATAATTATCGTGGCTGCGTATTAACTTGAATTTTTCTAATAAACCTTTTTCCTTTTTTATTCTTTCTATAATTTGGGCATCTAAGCAAATGAGAAATGATTCTGCCAGTTCCCGTATTAAGCTGGAACCTATTGGTAACCCTATAGACTCTCTATACTGCAAATTTAATACAGCCTGTTCTACAGGATTTGCCCAATATTTGTCTCGTTCGAGAAACCATGCAATTTTTGCATTATTTCTATCATTGTGATTAACCCATGCTAGTATATGCAAATAGAATGATTCATAAAATTGACGAATGTCAAATCTTATTACATGCTTGTTATTTTCGCAGTTTCCCCTAGCAGCATCGATCTGCTCAAGGCCATTCGCTAAGATAACATGATCTTTTAAAGCTTTCCATGCATCGCTAATTAATAATTCTGGGTATTTCTCATTGGGCTTGCTCTGATTTTTGGTATCTTTAACTTTTTGGATAATGGTGCATGTAGCGTCAATAAGCTTACTGTATCCCCTAGGATGAAGTAGTTTCATGTTCATAGGATTTCTCTTATCTTTGAGCCACAAAATATACTCTGATTCGTATGCTGACACATGTTCAGGTGAATAAATATTACCATAGCGCTTAATTGCAATATCTGACCGAAACACTTCTGGAAGAGTAGACGGCATATACCCTGCTATCCATTTCTTCTTCAATTGTTTACTGATTGAGTTAGAATTTGCTTCCTTTTCACAATTGTCTAGTAACTTATATACGTCAAATCCTGAATCATGTCTCGGAATTTTATAGTACGATTGGTCCATTGAATCCATATTTTAGATTTGATAATTTATCAGCTTAACTTCAATTAAAAACGTGCGAGAACCAATCAAATAAAATAAAAAATTGAATTATAGTCAAAGGACTGTAAACTGCCAGTCTTTATAATACAATTGACTGTTAACAGTGGAATCTTTATTCACGACGGTTATTCTTTTCAAAAAGATTATACTCTTCTATTTTAATTTTATTTAATCAAATTTTGCTCATCAAGATGAGTGGATTAAAGAGAGTTTTCGAAGACCAAGTTATAATTGGTTTAAAGATTTATATACTTTTGTAGTGTTTTTTGAAACATTTTAATTTGATATGGATTCTCTCAAAATTACATTTTATAAATTTGTCAAGTTTTTGTAGTGTATGTTCCAAACAAATAATCATTTTGACTCAAGTCATCTTCTATATTAATGTATCAAATTCCACAAAACACATTTAATACACAAGAAAGCTATTTCGTATCTACTAGCGTAGAAACGTTTCAAGATATGACGTCGTCTAGTAATCATTCAGAATCCGACGAAGATCAGACAGAAATTGTAGAAAGTTGGGTAAATGAATCTACTCACCTTGAATTTTGGATAAAGAGATGTTTACGAGGAAAAGATAATGAACTAACACAATTTAGAATCAATTATTCAAGTTGGACAAGTGAGCAAAAACAAACATGTACCAAAACAGTTGTCTACTGCGCTAGAAGAAAGAATCAGAGTAATCCAACTACTGGACGAGAAGTCCTTCAGTACACCTTTTATCCTTTTAAAGAGATATGTTGTTCGGATCCTCACTCGGATCTATTGCTATTTCGCTAACCCGAGGTGAAGTAGAGTTGGAAGTCATAAGTTTTATATATGTTACTAAAGGAATTGTTCCTATTTATAGTTTTCCACGATCACGGTGCTTACCAGTGATTGCATCTTATTCGTCTCCTAGGTCTCCTGTGACCTATGAGGTATTTATCTGATTGAACTCCAGGTCCACAACTATATTAGCAGGGACTGTGTAATCCTGTGACCTGACAGGGTCTAAAGAGTTCTCTCATCGGACAGATACTCAGCAACCTTGTTGAGTTCATAACATATGTGTTAATGCCTTTACTAGATTATTTAGTATCAATCATAGAACAGTGAAGAGATGGCTATATAACTTTAAACATGATGGAATACAACTGAAATCACATGGTAATTCACTAAAAGAACTTTTCCATGCATTATCAAGTACATTGAAGTAAGATATAGCTGAGTGGCTCATAGCCTTTGCAAACCGAGAAGGCGAACAAAGACCAGATCAATGGAGAAATAATGGTCAATTAGTAAGAGATACAAGTACATACACAGTCATACCATCTCATTATACGATTCAAGCAATTTATAACTTGTATCTTTCAGACAATCAAGCGAGTGTAGGCTATTCAAGTTTTAAACGACTCTTTGACCTACAACCTATCAAAATCCAAACACCAAGTCTGATATCTGTGAAGAATGTACACAACTCAAATTAAAGATCACTCAATGTGCAGATGAAATGACATTAACCGAGTTAAATCAAATAGTCACAACTCATTTGAAAGAAGCAAGATACACCAGAGAAGAGTATCATGTAGACTCCAGACAAGAAGTTACACATGTTTCATTTGACTATGCTCAGAATCTATGGTTACCTCATCTTGCTAATCAACCTGCTTCCTTTTATTTCATGTCGTTGTTAAATGTATGTGTTTTTGGAATATTGGACGAAAAAAAGAATGTTCAACAGAATTATATTTATAATGAAGGTTAAGGTAAGAAGGCAAGTAACAATCACATGTCAATGTTGATTCACTATTACTATAAATTAAGACCTGAGAAACGAAGACAAATTGTTTTTCATTGTGATAACTGTACAGGTCAGAATAAAAACAATTGTACTGTCAAAATGTTATGTTGGTTAGCTTTTCAAGGACATTCAGAGGATATTAAACTTAAATGCATGGTACGTGAGCATACAAAGTTTGGCCCTGACTCTCATTTTGGTCTGATCAAGAAAGCTTTTCAGCTGAGAGATTGTTATACCCTTGATCATGTTTGTAATACAATCAATGAATCCTCAGAGGAAATGAATCAATGTTGTATCTTTCCTAGTAGAAAGTTAAGACTATAGAAGTTCTTTGGATCGTATGTTTAATGATGCGAAGAACGTTACGAGTTACCAATGTTTCTGGTTCAACAAGGATTGGAAAGGAAAAGTCAAGGTAAGAAAGTCTGTGAATGATGAATTTGAGATGATTGGTTTACTAAAGACGCCAATAGCCTCTTACACTTTTGATCCTCGGCAGTTGGAAATTCCTGGACTTAAGATGATAAAGCAAGAAGGATTGTATACAAAAGTTCGTCCGTTTATTCCTGAAGCATTTAAAGATATTTTATGTCATAGACCTACTGTTGTTCAAGTTGAAGTTGAACCTGAATCGGAAATGACTGAAAGAGTGGAATATGAAAGTAATCCTACTGTTGGCGAAGCCGTATGTGCGAATGTTATTGTGAATCTTAAGAAACGTAGAATACCTAATGCGGATGAAATTGGAAAGCTGACAAGTGTGTTCAGTATCAATCCAAATCCAGATAAACAAACGTTGGAAACTCTAGCACTTGATCTTGGATGGGACATTCAACGTGTTAGTTTTTGGCTTGGAAACAAGAGAAAGAGCAAAATGAGTAAATGATTTATGTTGGACATCTAAATTTTTATTTTTAAACATAAGGAACATGCTCCGTAAAAACTAGACTAGACAATTTGTATCGAAATTTCAAAAATAAATATCTGTATAATAATTCTTTTACTCTTTCATCCAGTCTTTATTTTAGAGTATAATAACTATTGACTTTAATGATTTCAAATAAAATGTTACTATTACTCAGTAATGTTGTTTTTGACAAAGATATGAATGCATGTTATGATAATCTTCAATTGATTAACTGTTTACCAACAAATGGGACACCAAATATACTAAATGAAGTAACTCTATATTCCATGAATTTACAAAAAAATGTGTTTCCTAAAACTCTGAATCAAGATCTTTCTGAAAATTCCGATTTCAAGATGGTGTCACTATTGTATATGATAGTTATCTATCCTTGAAATTAGAATAGCAATTCGAATGTAACAACTAGACTAACATTCCTTGAGCAATTAAATTGTGTTGAAATGTTGAATCAAATACAAATATTGAGTTGGGAAGCTAGTATAGACCTTTGATGTGAATAACGTGATTCTGACGACTCTTAAAATTGGATTTTGTTTTCCATTTGAAACAATTAAATAGATTTCATTTTTCGAACATCAAAAATGTCTTCCAAAATATTAGCTGGGATTACTTTCTCGTTGCTTTCGGGTTGGATTTCGTATGATATTCAAGTTGCAAAAGAATTCAGAGTCCAAAAGTCTGCATTGTATGTACAAGCGTTACAGACGCTTACCAAAACGTATGCTGGTGAGTCTCATAAAGCATATTCAATTGGAATGGCGGATATAAATGAATACAGAAACCAATTTGAAGATGATGATTCATTTGTGGAAGATTTTCGAAGTCAAATTAATAGTAGTAATCGCGACGAATAATGGAAGAGATTAAATGTTAGCAGACTTAATTGCAATGATTTTATAAAGGAATGTGACTATGCTCTAGAGCTCATTGATGAATTAGAAGACCGTCTACCATTTTTTATTGGGCCGTTCACATATCCTTTGTTTAAACCAAGCTTAATGAGAGATCATTCGTGAGTTTTAAGCAAGAAGTGAATGATAGAAAGCATAGTTCAACTGGATTTTCTTTAGTTGATAAATTAAGTCTATGTTTTCGACCAGAATTAACTCTAAATTTTCCTCATGAAAATGATGTTTCTTTATTTCAGACTTTAATAGCGGTTTGTTATAATGAATCTGAAGCTGCTTGCTTGAAGTGCATTGAAGAAAATTGGGGAAAGGTATTAAAAATAAAATTAAATCAGATTTTACTTTCTTGTAATCTTCTTTGAATCTCACAGTTATGCTTAATAGTAAAGTGTTGGGCAATGGCGTTCAACACAACCACAGTAGATCCAAATGTAGCAACGCAAATAGCGCTAGATAAAATAACAGACTTCATGCCTTAAAGTAGAGGATAAAACAATTATAAAAAAATGGCCACATTCTCTATCTGGCTCCCATCCCGTCCTTACAACAACACCCTCTTAAAGCAGTTGACAGATTTATCCATGTGCTTGGTTTATATTCCAATCAGCATTTCACTCATTTTATTTGCTGTTTGATACCTGATCTAGTTTTTATATTTGTCTATTTGATTGGCTATGTAGTTGATCTAGTTTTTTTATTTGTTTTAGAATAATATCTTCAAAATTGTTCTGGATTGATAGAAAATGTAATCGTACCGTCCTTTTTATATCCCAATAAATGAGTTTTATTGGCTAGAGATATACTTTATTAAATTCAGTTTCTCTATTATTCATTGGTTGATAGACTACAAATCATACTCTTAAGTATTACCGATTGGTTCTTTGTGCATTTCAATTAAAAAAGTCCAGTTTTCTTAAATAACAAGACTATAAACATCAAGCGATCTGATTGGTTAAAAAAAGTTAGTCTAGTTTTTATATTTGATTTACATAATTAACTTTAAAGGAGATTGTCTCAATCAGTAATAGTCAGAATGCTTCAACATTAGAATTTGTAGAAAGATGATTTATTAGGCAATACAAAAATACTATTTAACTCTGGGTATGCAACCATTTCAAATATATAACCTCTCGTTTCCCTTTATATCTTTATATTTTTATTTCTTTAACCCTACTCGCTTAAAGTTTAACCATTCAAATGATTGGTCCAAGTAAACTCTCGGAAAGTCAAAACATGATTGGTCAAAACATGAAATAACTCCTAGTCTAGTTTTTACAGAGTAATAGTGATATTTTATTTAAAATCGTTATTGTAGAGTCGATAGTTATCCTACACCTCTAAAATAAAGACTGGATGAAAGAATAGAAGAATAGGTGTACAAAATATTTATTCTTGAAATTTTGATACAATTTATCTAGTCTAGTCTTTACAGAACAAGCCAAAATAATCATCAACTTTGATTCTACCATCACAGCATCCAAAACATTGTTGAAGACGTTTTGCCCTTTCATACTTTTCATTAGTTTCCTTATTACCCAGATTATATCTTAACACTGCACAATTGACACAATAACCTCTATGTACATCAAGAATATATTGTACTTGAATTGAATTACAAACATCAAAGTATGGACATTTTATAGTTTTGCAGTTATATTGACACTTGAATAATTCTGTTAGAAGGTTGGAATCCATGCAATTTCCATCTCCATTACAAGTACCTGAATTCATCAGGAAGTAACTATAACAAGGAGTGGAAAGAAATAAACACCAATTCGTTATTTCTTTGTCCAATAGTAAGAGTTAGTGACATTTTGTCAGAATAGACTTGTATTCTAGGAGATGGAATGTTTCAAGCCATTTATCTCGACTAGTCAGAAACAGGAGTTAGGGACATTTTGTCAGATCAGGTCCCATTTGGTGTCCCAAAAGCGCTCTTATTTTATCACACAGCTAGATATTAGGCTAATAGTTTTGCTATGGTTCTTACTCTTTCATTCGCAACTTTTACAATTATTAAAAGAAATTTAATGATTGGACGATTAATGTAACACCATTCAGATTCGGTCTGACAATGGCTGCACTGCACTAGCATTTGACAAAAGTGCCTGTATTTCAATACACCAAAAAGAATATGCTGCTAAGCAGCGACTGAATGAAATTATGCCTCCTGTTTAGGTGGAGCTAAATTAAAATTGATCACTAATTTATTCTTTGACAGGGTGAGTTTGAGAGTCTTTTTCAAACAATTCTGGAAAGTAAAACACAATATAACTCACAAAACACGCAGCTACCATACCAAAATCAAAGATGTAAAAGTAGAATTCATTGGTTACAACGTTATTAACCACCGCGGTTTCAGTGGGAAAAAATTCAACAAATCTGAACAAGAAACGAGCATACAAACAGATCATTTGGAAATATAAATTAGCATAGGCCAATGCAAATTTCTTAGTATCTTTTAATTGCACACTAACGATCATGGCCAAAAATGCAGTAAAAAATGCCATCTGCAATGCCACACCCGTCGACATGATGTACTTTCCTGTTTGCAGATCACTAGTATTACCCATTAGTAAAAATGCCGCACCTGTACCTTGAACAGCCACACTGATAACATCAGATGCGAAGAACACATACTGCACATATTTATGTGAAATGTTAAAAGCAGCTTTTATATTGCTGAGCTCCATTAATTTTCCGAGTGTTTTGTACTCCACAAATGCCATAAAAAGCGGAATCAGAATCAGAAATACATCCATGAAAATAAATTTTTGTTTGCTAAAATTTTGAATTACTAAAACACGACCAACATAGCCCAAAATTTCACCGACCCCACAAAATGACAGTATATACATGTAGTAGTACTTGTACCTCATGTTACGTATTGTAATTGCGATTGTGAGGAAAGCGAAAACACCAATAGCCATATAACACAAATTTAAGTCAGGATAATACCCTCCAAACCACCCAATTAAATTTAGTCTGTCTATTTCTGCCTGTGTTAGCATAGGATAAGCAGTTGGAATAGGACTGTCGCTAGTAGATTCCATCTTTGAATCCAATAGGTCAGAAGTTTCGTACGTCGTTTTTTGTACTAAATACAATCTAAAACAGCTACTAGATACGTCAATATACGGAAAAGCCCTGGATAGTTGGCATTTTTTTCTGCTTCTTTTAACTTTCCTTAGCCAAAAGAGCCTTTGCTACGTTTACAGCTCTATAGTAATGTTGAATTGCCTTTTTTTTCGTGTGATAATCTTAGCTGAATAAACTAGTTGACAAAGAAGATCTCAAACAGTAAAAACCCATCCTTCAAAGTTTTAGAATAAAAAACTTTAAGTTGTACCTCTTCGCATGCTATTTTTTATAAAGTAAACATCGAAGTGCTCAAAGTTGAAGCACATTCAAGGTACAAAAGTATGTACAAATTTTTTGGAGTGGTAAACATATGGGACATCAAATATAAAAACTAGACTAACTTTCTGAATAGTTTGAATCATTATTTCAAGTGTGTATTAACCGATAATAAATTAATCTTATTGGTTGCACCTTTTGCTTAGACACTCAAAGACCTTACTTGAAAGAGAGTGGTCATCTTGTTTATTTTAAAGAGAGGAATGACATTAATGAAAGAAAATTGGTTTGAAAGAAGGACTTTTATTAATAATAGTATTTGGTACTAAAGATGATGAATAAAATGGCGTTTAAAATCGTCTCCACCAAGTGGGGATAGAAAAGGTGAAGTCTGCGGAATTGAATCAAATCCTTAATATTGTGCATGTGGTCACCAGAAAATTTGGTGCAACAGAATATGAATAGAATTATAAACTTTATATTTAGCCAACAAATAGATTTCCTCGAATTTCAACAGCAAAACGGGGACCATATGGAACTTCTTCCCAGCAGAAACGAGCCCTTGACTCTTTCCACTCTGTGCATCGTAGCGCCCATGTAGAATAGTATCCAGTTGCTATATAGAGAGTATCATGAACTGTAAAAAAGCGAGTACCAGTCTGTCCATAGCCAGTTATGCGCAATGCTTCAGTGGGTCCTTTTGTTATGATTCCTTCTGTTTGTGTTAAAAAGTAGCAAGCGTTTAAGCAATTATGATGAGAAGCAGTTATCCTTCCACACAGGGCCCTACTCAAGTACCATTGTCTTAGCTGTCTGTTATTCGAGACGTTTATGGCTGCTACTATATTGTTGTGATGGGCAACAGGATTACTGTTGTGAACTGGCGATGCTATTTTAGCAGAAACTCCCAATATTTCAACATTTTCTAATGGACATAGACTTTGAAGACTAAATTCTGCAATTCCAGAAACAAAAACATCCACTCCCCTATGCAACACCATTCTTAGAACACCTTCTGCGTCTATGTAGGTGATTACAGGACTTTGCCACCAACCTGATGCGAGTCCATTCTTATAGACAATTGTGGTATCCTCAATGAGTGCACCAGTTTCTCCATCAAGTACTTTTGCTCCTTTTAATACAATCGCATCTGCAGTTCTTGCAGTTGCAGAGGTTTTTAAAAGTCTGTTTCCATTCAATAGATGTTCTTGTGAATAGCTTTTTAGTACTTGCCAATCACAGGTCGTGTCCACTACCAAGTAAGTTGTTGCATAGCGCAAAAGCATACAAGGGTGAACTATAGCTCTATTCTCACGTTCTTGCAACCATTTAACAAGATATTGTGTTGCATTTCTATCTGGATACACATTAAAGTGTGATAAAAACTGGATGTTGATTCCACCGACAGGCATTTCATTCAATGAATTCATCAACTTCAAAAAACTGTCATCAGAAGTCGTAGTGAAAATCTCTTGTTCGTATGCCTGACTGGTATCTTCAACCTTATCAAACAAGTCGCGCCAAAGATAGATTAGACTATTTATGTAATCATTGAGTCGTCTGCGTCTGGCGCCTTGGACAATAAAATACTGCTCGTACCTCTCCACAGTTAGTTTCCAGATATGATATTCTGCGTAAAGGACATTGACTGGTTCTATAACGATAGAACTACTGTTGGTGGTTTCAAATAGAGCATCGTCATCGGGTGCAACTACAATATGAGTTAGTGACATGTTGTTAGAATAGACCTGGGACACCAAATATAAAAACTAGAGTAACTCAAAAATCTCAAAATTTTGAAAATAAGACTTTTCAGAATCTTTGAAATGTGATCTTTTCAAAAATATCACTATTGGGTTAGTAAGACTATTATTCATGTCTGTATATAACTCTAGAGATATTTATGTAAAACGAATGTAATAACTAGACCAACTTTATTGACCAATGAAAACACATAAAATAATTGATTATCATCTTCAATGAGAAAATGATCAAGACTTGAAAATGCTTTTACAAGAACGGCGCGAACTTGAATTAAGAGTGGAACAACTGTCTCTACAATTTGACGATTTGTGGCTTTCTGATGAAAATGATGAACAAATCAGTTACTTATTTTTCATTTGGTCAGATAC